>JABASC010000211.1:0-53114 GCA_019776185.1 Plutomurus gul
AAATACCGATATTTGTGTTTGCAATACCGGTATCGGTATTAGGATATTGAATTTTATTGCCGGTATATACCGGTATTCAATACCGGTATTGGAAGCGCTATCTGCAACACTGTCAACTACAATGCTATTTGATATCGTGAAACATCAAACTGTGCTAACTGTATGCAATACATTTGTTGACAGATGCCTACCCGCAGTTCATTTACCGATTCATCGAGCAAACACTTCAACCTGGACCAGCGATATCTCTTAAGTGCGCCGCAACTGGAAATCCTAGCCCTACAGTCTACTGGCTCTTGGATGGGTTCAAACTTCCCCAAAGTGATAGGTAAGTGCTAAATAAATGCTTTGTCATGCCTTCTCTACATTGCGGTTCTACATACAATCGCTTTACAAAAAGAAAATACGATTAGTGGCATGTCAACGGTAAGCTCTTTATGCATGCAAATGCACACTCACCCAGTCAGTTTACTAGACCCAGGGTTTCTTAAATCACCCTTTCGGGGTTAAAAGTTCCTTCGCAGTGGGATTTGATGTGATTTAATGTGCTGTGAAATCGGACTTTTATATTCTACACTATTTAAATATTTCTGCTCTTAGCAACTATGTATTTATCAGTGATGCAAACGCTGCAATATGAAATAATTTCAATAATTTCAAATAAATTCCATGCGTGAACTGAGGGCAACAGCTGCCCAGTTTAAGGTCATATCCTGAAAAAAGACCACGAATGTGCAAATTTATTTCAACTTACATTAAATCACACCACTGTATCCCACTGTGATAATCACACCCGAAACCCTGATATAGATACACGTGTACACAATATTTACCATCCCACCTTGTCAAAGTGTACCGGAATACCGCGCAGTGTAATTAGCTTTCGTCTTATGGTGTATGTTCCGCTTTCTGTCTGCAATCCTATACAGTTAAGTAGTGTCCCATTAAATTCATTGCTTTAATTGTTAGGAGCATAATAATACACGGAATTATTATTGTGTAATAAAGTAACATGCTATTCGTGGGTTGCATACTGTTTGCGATATTATTTTCCGTATTGGAGTGTGCCACCACCACCAGGCTCATAACTTACAATTAATTCAAGTGGGCGCACTCTGTCTCGTTTCTCTTGAAGTCTGCAAATATTACAAATACAGTACATTCATAAAACGAGCACGAAAACGGTAGTATGGAATTACCGTTTACTTTATTAAAAGACTTATGCATCAAGTTACGGATAATCAGAATTGGGTTGAAGTATGGCTACTTGAATGTGCTTGGATGAATATATATATTGCACAGTACAGTATTACTCGCTGCCAGTCAGTGAAACTGGGATGTGAGTTTAATTGAATTGCCTGCAAACACGAAAAACTCATAGAGGCAACGGACGAGAAGAAAGTGTTCTAGTGCACATGGAGAAAGAATGGAGTGGCACACTAGGATATTACGTAATGCCATATAATGCCGTATAACAGTGAAAGCAAAGAATACTATGTACAGTGCCATGCTACCAATAATACCACTACATTCTGTATCACACTTACTTGAGCACATAGGCTGACACGGCAATGCATTGGATTGTGTTGCATGTAAAGTAGTAACAAGAGCTTTGGAGTGGATTACGCCAGGTTCTGCTGTGACATGACTGAGCCTTGTTTGTGCAAATGACATGATCAGAATGTGTCTAGTGGAGAATGGAGACTTGAGTGTTATTATTTCCAGTGTGCGTTTCACTACGAGCGAGCTGTACTTACTAAATGAATACTTCCGGGAATGTACGCTGTCGGAATAAATATCTATGTGTAGAAGCCATTTGTATTATTACATGTTACGTGTGTGTGTCAATTTCTCTACAATTTTTGCATCATTCTAATACTTTAGTTGGATGTACTTGTACAGAATGCACCGCTGACTAAGTCCAAAGTACATTTCGATTCACAGATATAAATCGATATTCATACTCAGTATTACTGCATGAATCTGCATTTCTTTCACTTTTTACTAGAATATTCTGGAAGAACAAATATTGTAGCTACAACGTAGACATAAATAAATAGTGCTACTTGTATTGTTCTGTAGTGCATAGTGCATTCCTTTGCGTGAGGTTCCCATTTTTGTACATATTTCTTTTATCTGTAGATTTCTGATGGGACAATATGCGAACGTGTACGGTGATGTAATTAGTCATGTCAATATTACATCTGTCCGTGTTGAAGACGGAGGGGAGTATGAGTGCGCGTTTGAAAATCGAGCTGGCAGAGCCTCCCACGCTGCGAGACTCAATATCTACGGTACTAACGTATATTATTTAATGATATCTCTAAACTACATACATGATTCGGTTTCAATTTCTGGTAGTACACAAAAGTTTTCATAGGTTTGCAACTTTTTATGAATCAGTGGGAAATGGGAGAAAAGATTTATTTTTAGACTGGCATTGACATTAACGAGACATGACAGCTTCGAGAAGGGGTGAGAGAAAACATTGCTTCTAGAAATGTGCGGATGATGTGTGCATACAGTTCTATGGACTGCTAGTATTACTGTAACAGTATCCTATACTCGTACAATAATACACAATGCATACTATAAACCCCACACATTTCTTAATCATGAACTAAAGTTTGAGGAAACTGTCATGTCTCATCATGGTATGCCAACTGCTCCTCAGTCTTTTCATTTTGACATGCTGTTGTCTTGCCTGCTTAAAGACGAGTGTATATAATATGTACAGTATATCGATGGCTTAAAGTATGAAAGGTCAAGTTAATTAGAGTGGGTAATGTGATATGTCGGACGTCCTCAATTCGAAAATGACACTGTGAGTCCTTCTTTCCCCCTTTTTTTGTACACCTTCTTACTAACAACTTGAAATATCTTATCAATGACAGGACAGCCTTTCGTGAGACCCATGCCTGACATCCTGGCAACCTCTGGGCAAAAGCTGACAATCAAATGCCCAGTCGGGGGATATCCCGTAGAAGTAATCATGTGGGAAAGAGGTAAGACGCGCGAGCTGCTCTCCTTTTGTTTACCTCATTTCCTTCTACTACTGCATTCGGACAAAAGCTCGTTTCGTAGTCATGTCAGCTGCCTCTTTTAAAGTTGTCTGACTCAAAGGAATTAAACAGAGTGCTACAAAGGTCAAATTGATGTTGTGAAATGTACTTTGCGCGCGCGTCCTCATTCCTTCTTGTCCTTGTCTTATGGTTTCACTCTGAAATTTCTTCGAAACTGCTATTTTAAAGCTTCACTTGTCTCTGTCAGATCCTTTAGTTTCGTCGTATGTTCCTGACGAAGGTGGTACAGTGAAAACTGTTGGTGCATTAGCTGCTGTGTATTGTATTGTACATGTTAGTATATATTGCTTGTTACTTACAGATGGTTTAAAGTTACCGATGAGTGACCGCCAGAGCGTGTCGAGCAATGGGACACTGAGCGTGGAGCCGGTGGAGCGATCAGATGCGGGCACATTCATGTGTATCGCTGAAAGTAAACAGGGACTTACGTCTCAGCGCTCCGTGAACGTGCGTGTAATGGGTAAGTGAATCGATTTTTCTGTCTTTCTCTTGTCATCTGTAATTTATTTGAGTGCTGCAATACAATGGCTCTTCGGCTGTATTGTACTCAAGTCCTAATAATACGAATAATGCGACACTATTAGAGACCGAGAAGAGAAAGGAAAGTTCTATGTGTCTCGTCTGTCAAGGATAAGTATAATATGCCTTTATAGGATGACTGTACAGTAGTCTACAGAATTACAAAATAAATAGAAGAGCGAAAAATTCTTATTAAATATAGTGATAGTAATATAAACGTTCCATTGTACACCGTGGGCTATACACCTGCGTACTAATACAGCTAACTATTTTTGTAGATGCTCTAGATCTCTTATTGAGATCTAGTATAGATTCCATATAAAGTTATGAAATGCTACAATGGAACAAACAGACAATTTTTGAGATCAAAATTTATATTTAATAGATTACATTACTTTGCGTTCCTCTAAATATATACATCAACTGTTAACAGTCACTTGTAAGATATCTAGTTGATAGATAACCGAGATAATGTTACATAGTAGAATGTTGTATGCATTAATATTTGGTCTCCCTGGTCAAAAAGAAAGTGAGAGAGAGGAGGTAAAACTAATATTGCAATACTTACAGTATCCAAACAATGAGACATAACATAAAAGGATGACAATGTCACTAATCTGTTCTTCACAGTGCCACCTAAAATCACACCATTTTCATTTGCAACGGACCTGCATGTTGGTGAGAGAGCGAGTATTCAATGTGTCGTTGTAAAGGTACATCAATTGATACACTCAGCTTAAAAGTTCTTACTATATACAATATACTGATAATACAATTTATAGCTAACACTAGAAATATTGAAACAATTTTTATCACTTCTCAAAAAGTATGTATGAAAACAATTCAAGGATTTTTCCAAAAATTCAATACTCCTTGTTAGATACTAATAGTAAATTCAACAATAATATTGTTATTTTACATTAGAGCGAATTAAATCATTGTCATGATGATGTCAATATCATTTTAAGAATTCAGAATGGTAATGCTTGTTATCGAATCAAAGGGAGATTTACCGCTTACAATCACATGGCTCAAAGACACGGTTCCGCTCAACAGCCAGAACAACAACCATCATCAACAGCTACAACATATCAACAACAACAACAACAACAACAACCCAAACAACATCAACACATTAATACATGGCTTGAAGATGTCTATTCGTCACATGGACCATTTCACTAGTTCACTGAGTATCCCGAGCTTGACTAGTTCCCATTCAGGAAACTTTACATGTGAAGTAAAGAACTCTGCTGCGACAGTTCAGAGCTCAGCTCAACTTCTTGTGAATGGTAACATTCCACAGAGATCACTTTCACTCATTCAATTCAGTCATTTCATTAATATATACTATACTATATATATATACTCACTATCTTTCCATTTTCTTTCACTTTAGTTCTATTTCCATTCATTCCACTATCCAAAGGGAATACGTTCTTTGGACACATTCATTTATTTCGTACACTTACACCTAAGCGCTTCCCTCCATCATCAAATGGAGCAATTCTCTACGCTCTTGTTCTCATAATTTGTAACTCAAAATAATAAGCGCTTACGTGTAAATGTTCAACCTGCCTGCACACACTTGACTTTGATAAATATGATTTATGCATGTACTACTCAAAGACTGAATCCAAGTAACATAATTGTACTTCTATTTACTTTCCTATTATATTATTATTGGCTCTCTATATATACACTATATATCCACTATCTAGCTACTCTATATACGTACTGTTACAGTAATACAAAGCATGCTTGTACTGTATTCTTGCAGTTTACCTTAATGGTTTCTAGTTGTACATAGGTACGTACAAAGACTCTGCAGGTGCATGCACCCAACATCTCATTATCTATCATCATCGTATGTAGCAACTCTATGCGTATATGTAATCCTTGACTACTTATCATAGAATTTAGAATATTATTATGATACCTTACAGTTCATTTATTCCAATCGATATCTCTCTGTCATATACTTTACTGTATTCTGGTAGATCATGAGACTTTATAACGTTAAGTAAGCTTCCTTCAGCTACTTATAGTATTTTCTACTCACCAACGCACATGCCATGCCAATCATATTATACGAGCATAATTCAATCATCCATGTCATGCCACGTTACGTCATGTCACTTTGAATCAAATCACGCCATGTCATGCCAAACCACTGCCCAAGTACAAATACATGAGCAGAAAATATTTACTTCCTTACCATAAGCCACACCCCCAATATAAACTGAATAATACAATGTAGACAACGACAGTAAAATTGAAAGGTCATTTTGGGTAAATAGACCAGAGGAACAATATGAAACTAACATGCTATCATATCATATCGTAAGACCAGAGGGAGAAAGAGACCAAATTACTTACTACTATCAAAAGTATAGAATAGGAATGCAAAGAGAAAGTATTTACACGATTTTCTCCTTGCTAATAATAAATGCGAGGCGAAAAAGAAAGTTAGGAATGTAAATGGGTGTGTGGTGGTGAAGTGAGTGAGTGAAGTTGACAACTTGTAGTGCCTCCGCGGATCTCCCCGTTCTTTTTCGACAAGGGTCTCATGGAAGGGATGCGGACTCAAGTGATTTGCTCTACGACAGATGGAGATGAGCCTATCAAGTACACCTGGGCTAAAGACCTGACAGATGTGGCGGTCACGGCCACAGTGGTCGAGGGTGTGGGCAGTGGTGTCCATGTCAGCTACCTTCCTCCCTTCTCAACCATCCTCACAATTCCCAATATCACCCAGTATCATGCGGCCAATTACAGTTGCAAAGTTTCCAACAAGGCTGGGCACACTGTCCATACGGCACAACTCGTCGTCAGTGGTAATTTATCCTAAGACCATTAGTCTGTCACTCTCATGTCATGTCATGTCAGATTAGTCAAACTCGTTATTAATTACTACCTACTTGTATATAAGTCTTGTCTCATTGCCAGATCTCATCTAAATATATCAATAATGGGGTCCGGAAAATAGTAGCGAAAAATATAGGACAGTAAACTAAAACATCGACGAAGAAAGTATTCTTGAATTCTTTTTACGTACGTGTAACGAGACTTATTGATTCGCATAGCAAAGGTAACAAGGGAAGGTAGGAAAAGGACGGTTAATTGGGATGATTAGTTTCTCGATAAGTCTCGTGCCACCCACCTCATGTTTCCATCTACCAGGCCTACCAAAATCAGATTTTGTCTAGGTGTCTATTAGTAGATTTGCATTTACATTTGTGTGAATCAGCCCTGGTATAATATTTACTCAAGCAATCAGAGTACAAAGTGCGCGAACCATTTGAGTATCTTCGATATATGTCTCAATGGTACGTAATGTGGGCGCATAAATAAAGAGAATTCAACAATAACAAAGGGACAAACTATCTACAAATGAGGAACGAAATTTCAAATGCTGGACATACAAAACATACAATTTTTTAAATTATATGAGTGCTGTTGTTTATTTTAATTATTCGCATTTAAGGTTAAAATTCCCGAATATTTGGTTGCAATTTTAAATTTTAGGCTTTATGATTTGTACAATTAATGAAAAGAGAAAAATGTGTGTACATTTATATAAATGTACAGGGTGACCCAGAGACGATGTAACCACTTTTGAAACTGAATAACTAAAGAACGGTTAACTTTATTCAAACTAGGTCAACGGAATGTGAAAGAGAATCAATGAGAATGGTGCGAGTACCTAAAATCGAATATAAAATTTGCGGGGAATTGAAAGACGCCTTTGTTCTTGTTTGTTGTCTTTCATGCTTTATGCTTTCAATTCGACTTTGAAATTTTGCATTTGGCTTAAAACGTTTGCCAATGGAACAAAAAATTTATTACCAAATTTTTAGCAAGGAACCCCAATGTTAGAATGTCAACGACACTTCAATCAATGCTTTAATTTTAAACAAATTTGGCGTAAATTGGATTTGGGCTAACTTGAAAAGACATGTCGTTCACTAATAATTTAATGCTTTTTCACATTCCGTTGACCTCGTTTAAATTAAGTTAACCGATCTTTAGTTATTCAATTTCAAAATTTCTATCATTCTCTGTGGGCCACCCTGTATACATATGTGTGTGAATGTTTGTATGAAAAATGTTTTACCAACAAAACCACACATTTGGGAGGACACAAGTTTACAAAGAAAGCAAAATAAATGGGTGTGGATATGTGGCTCCTTTTGCGTAGATAGTTTGTCTCATTGATCTTTGGATCCACTTGTGTTTTCGATACTATTGTCCTGATCCCATACAAATCAGTTTGCAGTTTTTTAATTAATTCAGTTATTCTTAAGTTCCAACTCACAGCATTGAATTAGCCTTAAACATCAATTAGTCAATATTATTTTAATTTTTCAATACTACAAATATTTCAAACCATGTAAAATTTACTAGTAGTCTTTGAGTTCTCTGTTCAAATGTTTCTGATGTATTTTTACTAGATTGGTTTGAAATTGTATGATTTGCCTTTTAATGAACATGCAATCTCTTTAAATAAGACAATGTGTACACCCTAACTGCAAATGCAATAATTGAACCTAACAATATTTGAGTAATGCGCTCGAGAACTGATTCACTCTTCACTTTTTGATACCATCACCCTGTTGCACTTTGTGACGTGGCATGTCGCACTTTGATTCATTTGTTTTGTTTTGTAACCGTACTTTTGGTTCTTTCAACAAATTCTTATTATTTGTACTTTCCTAACACTAAAACTCTTACGTAGTTTGGACAAACGGCCATTATGTACCTCTGTATATTACTATGTATATAATACCTATTGTGTTAAAGTCATGTTCAAAGTGTACAGTTTTCCAAGGGTTGTGAGACAAGGTTTTAATTGCACATATTCAGTGCTCGCTGCTCATTAGAATCGCATTTTTCAATATTTTAATCTGTCTTCACGACAGGAAATTCTTAGATACTGATTCAAATTTGATCTTCATTTATTCAAACGGAGTAATGCATTTGACGCCGATGCATGGAAAGTAAAAATATTTGAATGGATGGAGCAATTATTTTCAGGCCTACTTGTTTTCTAATAGTAACAAAATGTAAGACAAATGATATAAATCTGATCATCGCTCACGATCAGATGTACATTGAGTACAGTGGAGTGTATATAAGTCATTTTTATACTTTAACAGCCAGGAAATTGGAATTTGAAACTTAGGTGCATTCAAAATCCTTTCTCTGCGGTAGTTATCAATGAAAAATAAACTTTTTAGTACAAGCAACCCCAGAGTAGCCAAAATAGGGATCGAATTCCTTGTAGAAATAAAATCGTTTCTTTACTATGCGTTCACATAGTTGTTTGAAAGAGGGAGAGGGAGCTCTCAAGAGTGAATGGAGTTGTCTAAAAGTTTTTATGTCTGAGCATTGCATATTGGGTTATATTACGTGCATTACTGCGTTGTGTTTGCCGAGTTCGGTTGAGAAATACAAATAAAACTCATGTTCTTTTCGAGTAACATGATTTCCACAGAGGGATGAAAGGAAATAAGATCACAGTTGTTATTTGTACCTCCAGATACAAAGTAAATACGATATTCTGTGTTTGGCTCTAGAATATTCGAAGCATAGTGTAAATACAAAGTTTAATGCATATAAAGCAGAGCAAAGGCCAGTTGAGAACTATTGATCAGCTCATCTTTTTCCCTCCGATCATGCCACGGAGATTACATTCCATTACACTACATCAAACACAAATGCATTTCGCATCTATGCAAACTGATGCTGGAAGTTGCAAACCGTCTGCACGCTTTAGAACTACCAGGATGTTGGATGTCTGCAGACGTTGGGGTGCAGTACAATCTTTGTATGCTCATCTTATGTATAACCAACCACTATCTCCACTGTACTACGAATGTTACATAAAATTGCAAAGAAATGATTTGCCTCGTGTGCCCTATCGTATCCCTAACTCGTTCGATTGCACTTAGTGACTCACAGTGAGAAAACCTAGGGAAAAGTTCCAAAATATGCTCACCTGTAGGGATGCAAAGTAAAAGGTAGAATATATGTAGTAACAAACAAAGATGAATTTATCATGTAGAGAATTGGTTTTCATAAAGTTGTGTCTGTTTGCTATGATTTGTATGACTGGTAACATGAATGCGTAATGGGGCTTCGAATGCATTCAAATTATACAACAAAGATGTCCAATAGTAATCTCCGGAAAAAATGGTTCATTAAGTGAATTCATTAATTGAAAATTTGTATTTTATGAGAATAAGGGAAACCCGTTTATTTTTGTATCAATCAGATCAACTAACGAATTCACAGAATTTCGATAAACTTGTTTTGTGCAGTAACATTTGGTAAGACTGAAACAAAGACAAATTCTGAAATTCTTTTTCAAGTGTCCTTCTGTAGTGGGATGACAATTCTGTAAAACTCTTGGAACTGCCTTAGAAAAATCTACGTTTCCCCTATGTACGTAAAAGTGTATGTTCGTGAGTCGTGACTGCACGGAAAGTGAAAAGGGCGTTGCGTTGTACAAATGTACACAATTGTGAATAGAAAAGTAGATTTAGAAGACAAAAAGATGTGGATTAAGAAGAACACTGTTTGTTGGCATTGTGGACGGAGTCTAAAAGTTTGAATTTTACCCTAGAAGTGTGTTCCTGTATTAAATCAACATAGTGCATATAATGTTTCAAAGAAAAAGCAGCTCTACCAATTAGTATTGTTATTCACTAAATAATTACTGTTCATCGCACCTTTTTATTACCATTTACGCATTATACGCATGGAAAAATGTTATTGGCACGGTCCGCATGCTGTTCAGCAGAACCGCTGTGAATACCTTGGCTTTTCAAAATAATGATTACGTAGTCTTAGTACAAGCATGATTTTTGATTATCTCATGATGTAAAGCTTAGGAGTATCCACTGTTATTAAGTAGTAGTAATTATATGATGCTAGAAAGTAGAAGTTTTATACATTCAATGTATCCACTTGATGTTACTTATCATGTATTGTAGCTACTGAGTTGAAAATTTAAATAGGATGCGGGTAAAATACAAATTGCATTTTACTTTTGACCGTGTAGTGCCACCAAAGTGGGTTGTGGAGCCGGCGGATGAGTCTGTCTCGGTGGGAACACACGTGGCCATTCACTCAGCGGCAAGTGGCTTTCCCAAACCAACAATAAAATGGAAACAAGCTGTTGGTACGTGAAGAAAGTTGTGTTGTTTTCTCTCTTTCGCTTTCGCTGACTTTCTCCTACAAGGAAGTGCTTCACTTTCCGCTCCTCTCTTATTTCTGATCGGCTTTCCTTGTCGAGGGTTTTGAGCCGAATTGGCTCAAGTATGTAGAGAGGAGGGCCGCGACGAAGGAAATTGGAGTAGAATATGAGAAGAAAGTCGACTGTTACCGGACGACTTTCTCCACGTGCTTTCCTCTTGAGGGATTTATCGGAATGCAGTATCCACAAACGCATCTAGCCTTTAGGATAGTTTCTGTTTTCAGCTTTGCTTTTCCTTCTATATTTCTCTTCTATTTGTACATAATGTACGTACAGGGAATTTAGACAAGAAGGAGTTTCGAGATATCGGCTACAGGACGCCTGGAGTTTTGTCCGCCGAAAATGGTACCTTGATCATCTCTCGTGTGACGGAAGACCACGAAGGATTCTATCTGTGCCAGGGTGCCAATGGAGTTGGGGCCGGAATAAGCAAACTCATTCGACTCACTGTTAACGGTAATTCTGATTTGTCATTGCGTCCAATACACATTCGTCCTTTTTTCTACGATTCTGTGAAATGTTTGAATAGTACTAATATGCATGTGTAAATAGAAAGCAACACCAATGAAATTTGTATGTGCCACAGAAATTTCGTGGAACACAATAAAATGTAGCCAAGGAGAGAGTATTCCATTGGCTTATTGCAACTCGAAACGGAAGCCAAAAGAAAAACTAAATACACTGCTTGTGCAGAACCAATTTTGTACATTTATTCTGTTGTGCGAAACGCAGCTGGCCAAACTAGTCTAATAAAGTGGGTAATATGCGTCCAGTCTGCCAAAAATGCCAATTTTTTTGCACTAGCCAGAACCAAAATGCATTATGTGCTACTTACACTTGGTCACATCCTTTTTATAGATTTTCCACATACATAATACACATATGTGTATCGTGCTGGATCTGTCCAACTTTTGCAATTGTGCTTAATGGAAATATTTCATTAACGATGTACATGACAACTGCGAAGTGTAATCAGTAGCCAAATCGCTTGTATTGTTTAACAGCCATGGGTGTAGAAAGTTTTGGTATGTGTAAATGGATGAAACATGGATGCATTCAAAAATGTTAGCGTGAAGGTAGATGTGATGCGGACTGTGCATTTTTTTGCACTTTGAGAGTGTTTAGATTCCCCTTCCATTTTCTTCCACTATTAAGTCTAATGGTATGTGCTTTGTTTTTGTGGAAAAGCTGCTCCACGGATAAAGGTAATAAACTTATGTATATTTAAACTAATCAAAGAAGTTTCGTAAGCAGTAGTGCTTTGTCAAACCATCAAATAACAAATTTGCTTTATTGAATACAGTAATTATCTCTTCCCAAGTCTTTAATAGAACGTAATTTATTGTGTGCATATTTACCATGGTAGACTCCACGCTCGTAACAATTTTTAAATGAAAGAGTTAGCATTTCTTATTGGCGAGATCCCTACCAAGGTGCTCTACATAGCATTTGTCTTCTCAGGCAATTGTTCTAAAACACATTCAAATGTTTGTCACCTACTACTGCAGATACTACTGTAACATTCCATTTCAAGGCCGGCGGCATATTCCAATAACACATGCTCTCTGAGCAAAGCTCCCCAGGACTAATGGGGTTTGTTTTATATTGTAATGATAGGGATAATCACTGTAACTCTCTAAGCCATAAAATATTTAAGTTGTTATTTTGATGCTTTGACTACAGAGTAATGCATTTATGACACTATTTCACATGTATTTGTTTCAAAGTAATTATATTTTCTTTTTTCAAGGCCCGTCCACCCAAAGAAATGGTGCGAAGAGGAGAAACGGCCAGACTTCGGTGCGAAGCGGAAGGAGATGAGCCCATTCGTATTTCATGGCTTGCCAAAGGGATTTCTCTGAATGAGAGCTCAGACCCGAGGTTCTTGCTTTACTAAACTCAACTGTCTTGTCCTGTCTTGTCGACTATCTGTTTCACCCTATAGCTAAATCCGTACATCTAACAATAGGTGAACGCAGAGAGATAGATACTACAACATACTTTCACCATTACTTTCTCGTATTAGCAGGGCATTTCACCTCTTCATGACACTCTGACGTCATTGTCGTCATTGGACAAGAAAAATTTAAGAAAACATTATTTCTATCGTAACTGCATGCCTACATTCTTTCTTCATAACACATATTTACTGCAACTTCAATGTACAGAGGAATATATTTAGGCTACTGCAAAATGTGGATAAATTTCTTTGCGGCGAAATGTCTATCGCGGTGAATTGCTATTGAATACTTTTTACTACACCTACACCATGCATTGCATATGCTACACGGATCGGGATCAAGGAGAGTTATGGACGTACATTTTACTTAACAATACCATATTCCATTTCCGTAAATGCAACTAGATCCTTCTCCTGTCCAGTTCAGAAGAGTTCTTATTCTTTCCTTATACAAGACAACTATGCGTAAGAGTTGTCTTTAAAACGTCTGTTCCCTGCTGCAGTGGCCACTGCATATAGGGCATCCAGAACCGCATTTGGTTAACGTGGGAGTGAATACAACCGGTTTTCCCAAAATAAATATAAAAAAAGGGTTTTTGGAAAATCCAAGTAGATCATTGGCGATGATATCAAGAAATTCCAAAACCAATTTATAATGAAAACGGATTTTTTCAAAAACCGGTTATGGATGCCCTAACTGCAGGTCTACGACGACACCACTTCTCACATGGTGGTAATGTAAATATGTATACATAACATGTATAGTAAGTATTTTGAATCCAGCGGCAGCAACAGAAGGACAGGATACTACGGATGCATTTGTACGAGCATTTGCTTCTGGGTTAGGTAATAATGTAGAAAGGCGATATGGTGAAGTGGACTGTGAGTAGTGGTGTAAGTACGTCAGTAAGGAAGGAAAGGGTGACTGCGAGAGGGGTTATTGCATCTGCCACTCGATAGCACACGATGCCCGCTTGTTATTTATTATTGTTTCTGAAACTCATCCAACTGACATTATTGGTTCCTATTTTATTTCAATAGGTTTTCCATTGGCAGTAGTTCCACCGGACCCGTGTCTGAACTCACCATCCGGGAGGTCGCCACTTCGGATCGAGGCGACTACGAATGCCTCGCTGTGTAAGGCAAAAATTCTTATCTTCGTCGCCCAAGTTTTTCTACCGCATGCGGTATACCCATGCATGTATGTACACAGTGTGTAGGTTTGTTCACATTCCTTTAGCAGAAAAATCCTCCGTACTAGCTCCGTCACTTTTATTTTGCCGTTATACTTTGTTCCAAAGTTAGTGCTATGAAAATGAATGAAGAAAAGAGACGGATATTCTTTTTGCAACTAGAAATTGGCTCGTGGGTCGTGCTTGAGTCATTTCGCGTGACGATAATTGGAAAACTCACTCCACAGTGTGTCTAACTTGACTTATCTTATCTTATCGCAGTTTACTTTATTGGTAGACATGTTCGTTCTGATATTATCTGAGAGGTGAATAATGGAAAAATTGAATTCGCGTTACGATATTTGTTATGCTTTGTAGTGTGTACTAGTAGTTACAAGGCAGTTGTGGTTCCTGCCATTAATTCACGTGCCGTCACTGAATCTAACGTGCCTGGTGAGAAACTTGACGTGACGGCTACTTGACATTTTATTATTTTCATCAACATGACATAGAAAAACTGAACTGCAAATCCAATGGATAAATAATAGTGTGCACGTGCTCTGTGTACCTTTTACTACGTTACTAAGAATAACTTTTTACTGCACAGCAGATATATTGGAAGTTACAGATGAACTAGAATGCATCGATTTTGGTGTTTATTGGTGGTGAGTCGGGAGTATTTGCACCGGTTTTCTCGCGGATTTTAGTTGATTCCACTCTGACTCACACTCAATCAACAATAATGCCAATTAATTTCACATTGTGGGTTTTGCACAAGTTTACATTTACCTTGGCCTGTCAAATTCTCGTTTTTATTAGGGCGACAATAGTTATGGGCTATTTTTGGGGTAATATCTTCAATACGGGCACACCATTGAAGCACAAACTATTTTTATCCCCCCATCCACTCCCAAAAATTAATAATGTTTTGTGTTTGTGCACACCGAGCTTCGCTTGTTTTTAAATATCTGAAGCATCAGAATGGTAACATTTCTTCTCTACTTTTTTCTTTAATGTATTCATACGGACTGGAGAGCAGTAATGCCTTTGGACAAGACTCGACTCGGATTTCGGTTCTTGTGCAAGGTTTGTACATCTCATATTGTAATTGGATTTGGTATGAGGCAGATGATGAAAAAGTGATGTCCATTGTCAATAATAATGTATGTTTTCTGCTTACGATATTATACATAATAATGTAAGCACACCTAGAGGTACATGCATACATATACATATTTATGTGTACCTAGTATTTTGTAGTTTATTGTTGTTTTAAGTTTTATTCGCTTCCTTTACGCTACCCCAGTGCATTCAAGGGCAATGCAAAAGCTCTAGAGTCTTAAGCGAAAAGCAAACCCATAAAAATGTTCTGCTTTCACTGAAACTACCGTAAGCGGTTTCCACTTGATATTATTACAAGAGAAGTTGCGCCCGTCGAGAAATGTAAACTACTAAATGCTACTCTTTGTACAGGAAAGTAGTAGTTTGATACCTTAAGTAAAATAAAGCAGGATGAATACATGAATAATATTTTAAGACCTCGTATTATGCTTCTTAAGGAGTGAAAACTTTAAGATGGAATTCGCTTAAACAGTGATACCGAAATGAGAAGCAAAAAAGTTTTTAAATTATTAGCGAAATTTAAATTCTCATTTTGCGTCTCAGTGGATGTGCTTTCTCCTAACTTTCTAAAATGACATTCTGTCCTATTATTCATAGTGTCTTTGCACAAACACTTACCTAACTTATTATGATTTCATGTGTGAAAAGATGGGTTCAAGGTGTGCGTGTTACAGGATTAAATAGGTGAAACGAAATTCTGATTACGATTTCATTATTGAATATTGCTAAATCTGTTCTTTGTAGAAAAACCACAAGTTCCGCGAAATTTTCGCATTGTAGAGCACACGAGTCGTACAGTTGTACTATCATGGTCGATGCCCACGCTGGAACATGATGCATCCGTCTTGGATTACATTCTTTGGTACAAAGAAGAGGCAGGTCAGTTTGACGATATTTACGCGTACAACGAAAATTCATCTGGCTTTGATTAATAATGTCGTAACGGATGAAATATCAGTTCTGAACTAAATGAATTTTCACCGTATGCAGAGAGTTGGAATGAACAGACAAATAAAAAATCCACATCGGGTGATCAAAACTCTATCATAGTGAATAATCTGGCTCCGGCATCTACGTATCAATTCAAGGTAAAAATCCAATTCTAATTTACGAAGTCTAATTTAAGGCGCTTCTTTCCACCGATGCTGTCCAAATCTGCTGATGGCTTTCAGATCAGCAGATACCAAAAATATAAACTTTCTTCTCGTACTCAGTCATTTCCACTGACTGTTCATGATTTTCGGTATTTCAGCCTCCAATAAGCGAATGGTATAATATAGTTTCTTTTCCTCTTCGCTACATGAATCCAAGATAGGTGCTGAGATTGATGGATATTTTGCATGAAAATTGCAGAACCAATTTTAAGAGATTTAAATAATATTTACTTACCCATCTTCTCAAAAACTCGAGAGTAACACCCAAAAGTGTGCCGATTCTGTGTGACAATATAGTCTCCTTCCTTGATTCCTCTCTTTTCGAAAGTACACTCTTCTTTCCTGATAAACACACCGACCCCTGCAGTTACGTGTCCTTTGTCTTTGTGCTTTTGCAAGTAACGGTTGAATACTCGTATTCACACTTTTTGTACTTTTAAATCTTCGCCATTCTTACGCCCAACAAAATCTAAATTTACAAAGCGCATTTAATTTATTACATACCTAATTCTGACGTGGAATACAAGTAGAGAAAGTGTTTGTAATGCAGAAAGTCAAATGAAATTAATTTACACACAATAAAATATTGTAATACCTGATGTGAATGTAGGACAGGACGACAATTATCCAAAAGACAATGGTGTGGGACCTGCTCTAAATTCTTGTTTAATCCTGTTCTCCTCCGTCTGAGATTTCTTTTTTACTCATTACTCCATTCGCTCGCAAAACTGAAGAAACGTCGTTTCATCATGGTGTAATTTATTTGAAAAGTTGATGGTTTATTTGAAACGTTCGCGCCGCCTATTCATACAATTGAAACGTTACGCTGAGAGTACTTCAATATATCATACATATAATCAGTAATCAGTACAGCATTTGTGTGTTTTCCATATCTCCTTCTGTTTGGGTAAAATAATTTGTGGGTCTATAAGAGATTTTTATTTCTTGCAGCTGTATGCTCGAAATCAATTGGGAACTTCGGAACACACGGAAATTTTACAAGTGAGTTATTTTTTCTACAAATTCATTATATTGGAGTAAATATAGGCGAAACACTAATTAACCCATACGAATAAAACTGTTAATGTGCTACCACCGACATAGACTCTACTTACTCTATTAATTGTATGCTATAATTTTGTATTTTCACTGTTTGAATATCAAAATATGAATTTGCTGTTGTTCGGATTAGGATTCCGAAAATCTTGCTTGATAGTCTACAAAATTATTCAGTGGAGATAAGTAACTCAATTTCTGCCAGATTACATAGATGAAATTAAATGTGCAATGCGGCAATGCAAGGGAGGCAAGAATGTGGCATCAAAATTGATATGTAGATAAGACAATTCCTTCTTGTATGTAATGAGATGAGCTGAAAGTAAATAACGTTGAACGTTCTGCACTAATGATCACTTCTAATTAGTGCCTAAGGACATTATCATTATCATCACATCGTACCTTACCTCACTAGGCTCCCGCAGAAATACTACATCTGCTTTGTAATTTTGCAGCACAGCAAACAACGTGACGGCCACAAACAGCTCCTACAACAGCAAATTTCTGGCCACCTATAGATTGCATTTCCCCATACTCCATACGTATAGGCTGATGCGAACACCTTACGTGTGCGCGAATTAAATTATGCTGGCCTATTACATTGATTACAGACAGGGAAACACAGCTCTTCCTTCCGTCTGCCCTTTCTTCTCTTCGTACACAAATTCCTGCTACAGATTACACAAGAATTGCTGATTTCCCTTGCGTGTCTTTGGCACTGATAATTCGATACTTATTGCTTGACTTGAAGCTGACTAGAAAGGCAGTAGCGTTGCTTTGAGCGTTCTCCAGTCTTTTCTGATCTTAAATTAAGACTTGTCTTGGGAAAGCGGTATGCACACGACATGTATATGTATAATACGTACCATAAACATTTATATTCAGTCTCACCAAACCCGTATGAAAAAGAATTGTAATACTACGCAGAGTAGGAATAATATTTTCAATTTCCAAAATACTTCGTTGTATTTATCTAAAATTAATCTTCCCGAAGCTCTAAAATGTGACTGAATATTTTTCACAAAATTTTAGTAGATGATTTCAATCGATTCTCTTATAAGGCTTCTATAAGTTCCACAATTCTCAGCTTTAACAATAAGAGACACGACAGGCAAATGATAATAACATCGAATCACGGCAGAGCAGCTTTATTATATAAGTGAACAATAAAGCCAAATAAGCAGAGAAGAAGGACAGCCGAGACAGCCAGCCGAGACAGCCAGCCAAGACCGCTTTAAATAACACTGTGAATTAATGACTTCTCTCTACTATTATTTCATCGTTCAAACTCTCAAAGTCTTCATCAGGAAATACAAGGAGACAAATAATACTATACATAGAGAATTTATATAACATTTATATTTGTATTGTGAGAATACTGTAGTATTGCCAAGATTCATTATCCATCCATTCTGCAGGTTTGACGACTTATGCAAGTGTGCCAAAATAGTCGAATTAATGTACTACTGCTTACAAAATAACAACAAAAGCAATGAATAATAACGATAATGAGAAGAAAAAATGAGAAATCAGCGAGAAACCTTATCTGCATTTTCTCTTTTGTCTGTGGTTAATGTAGTGGAATGAAATAGAATAGAAATTATCATTCGACCATGTTTCTTATGATTTCTAGTTAATACTTTGTGCTTTATTCTTCTCAACATAATAATGGCGGGAATTGTGACGATAACAATAGAACTTGGTTCACTAAATAATCAGTACTTGAGCACATCTCGCATTAGAAGTACATATTTTGTTAAATTGTGTTTCCTTTGTGTGGGTGTCAATGAAACAGGCAATTAATTAGAAATGTTTGATGTAACTTTAGGTGGTAACAGACGGCGAGGCTCCCGGAGGTCCTCCAACCCTCATAACGGTGGAAGCGGTCTCATCGGAAATGTTAAGAATCTCTTGGCAGCCACCCCCAAAGGAATACCAACACGGTCAAATTCTTGGCTACAACATTGGCTTGAAGAAAAGTCGAGATGAGCTTGGCTCGTACAACTGGAGTCGGGTGGACCACTTTACCACATCCGGGCTGGTCACAACGAGTTTACAACGATTGGAGAAGTACACTGAATATGAGGTGGTCGTTCAGGCCTACAACCGACAAGGCCAGGGGCCCACCAGCGATCCCACTTTAGGTGCTACCATGGAAGATGGTAAGTTAGCTCCTCTCGATATTTATGTCGTATCATATGCATACAAATAGATACAGATGTAAAACAATATCCCCACATTTTACGGGTACGTCAACTGTCTTTCTCCTCTTTCCTCTCAATAGAATACAAATATCACACTTTCCCTGAAACGATAGAAGTTCATTGTTTTCTTCATTTTTTATGTATTTATCCGTACTTATCCTTTGAACACGCAACAAGTTCCAAGTGCTCCTCCTTTGGATGTTCAGTGCTCCGCCTTGACAGCCCACAGTCTTACCATCACTTGGCAGCCTCCACCAAAAAAGCATATTCACGGACTTATCATTGCCTATAGAGTCGTGTTGGAATTGTCTCCAGATCTTGAAGACGAAAGTGGAGATAACAATTACAGTTGAGTGCTTACTACGAGTTTTTCTACATCTTCTTTTCTTACCTACCGTCGTAAACGGTTTTTATGATTCCGACGATAAACTAAATATGAGCAAAGAACCCGGTTTTGAAGAATACATGGTTCTGTAGTAGGGCATCTCTCTGACGTACAATAGGAGTAGATGAATACTTATTTGAGCATCATTATAAATAGTACGAAACTCATATCAACGTAAAAATATAATGTAGTTGAATTTTTGAAAGTTTACTTTTATTTGCATTGTTGTATTGTACAACATCAAATTGATTTTCCAATAAAAGTAGAAAGATTCACTTTGTTGGCATTGTGTGCTTTTTCATGTTATTCCAGCGTGCTTTGTATTGTAATCTATTACTTTTTGCTACTTTCCACACAAATCATACAATTTCTTCAAGTAATATGTTGTAGACGACCGAGATGAATTTAGAGTTATTTTGGATGTATTCATCCCCCTTTCTCCGTTCAGTTTGTATTCTTTGTGTGACTTGTGTAACTTTCTTTCCTCTTTGGAGAAATGAAACAAAGTGAAAGTAAAAGTCAAACGAGGAAGAAGTAACTAGACCTGTATTTAAGTACATACATACGGAATAGGTATATGCATTTATATCTGTACTCGACTGTGCAACTCCGTAGCTGAATAGAATAAATATGGCAGTACATTAGAATAGAGATAGAAAGGTAGAGAGTAGAAGCCATGTTTACTTTTTAACGAGAAAACTTTGCTCCGTATCCCCTAGCATATCTGATTGTTGAGAAATGTAATGGTCTTTTGTAATATTACGTAACGTACACGAGAGTGGAGTCAGGCATAAAGTAAAGTAACCTTGTTATAATGTATAGGTACGAATGGTGGAGGAACAGGTTCGCCTTCAGAACTCGAGTCTCGAGTTACGACACTAACGACGACGGTACTCCGTGGGCTTTCCCCTTACACCAACTTTAGGTAAGAGACGTAAAAAACCAATGCATACGTAAATAGACAACTGTACATTTGTGCATACCAGTACAGTTTTCAGTTCCAAAATTCAAAATTTGGTTTGCATTCAAAATATTGTTCAATCCATTTAGCCTGTGCACACTGACAATGAGTTTTTCCATAAAAAGACTCAAACTGTACTTTTTCTGTGAGTAAATGAGAATTTTATGGTTTTTAGTGTCCAAGTGGCAGCTGGAACGAGTGTTGGAGATGGGGCGTTGAGTGTTCCCATTTACTGTCGAACTCAGGAATCAGGTGCTTCCTAAAAATATCCTACGTATACTTGCTACTTGAGCATGAGATATAGCTGATTTTCTCCAACCAACGAAAATAAAACAGATTAATGAATTCTTTCAATTTTTGTGGTTGCTTTTGTGTTTCCGATAATTGGAGAAATTCAATTTTGTGGTGTCTCAGTTTTACTGTTCCAGTTTTTCTCCTCCTTTATCGACACTGTGAGGGTTGCTTTTTATGAATTGAATTGGTTTGGTTTGATGGCCATGTGGGTGGGATGGTGGAAAGGATGGAGTGTGTGGTAATGTTAGCTTATTATTTGATATGTTGGCTGCTTACAATGAACCATTTGATAGCTAGTAATATTTCACAGAGATAATGTGTAATCCTTCAGTTTTTCTTTGATTTTACGTTGACTGGACATTTCGTATAACATTTCAGTGCCCACAGCACCGGCTGCTATTAAAGCTTCGCTATCTTCCCAGGAATCCGTCATTGTCAGTTGGCAAAGACCCAAGAACCCAAATGGACGTATTGTCAAATACCACGTGTACATTCGAATTGCGGAGCATAATTCTGGCCGAGAACTACGAACTGTGAAGCGGACACTCCCAGCCGGCTCTTGGAGCTATGAAGTGAATGATTTGAAGAGGCGGGAGGCTTATGAGGCTTGGGTCAGCGCTGAAACACATGTGGGGGAGGGTCAGCGCAGTCCTTCCGCTCCTTTCATTGCCTCCGCTTCCGGTAATTTGCACATAACACTTGATTGACTCCAATACAATAGATGTTCAAACTTTCCTACTTTACCCTCCAACGTGATTTTATCGATGATGATTTACGACCTTCACCAGCCATAAGTAATTTCACGTAACAAGTATTTTCGAAGGGGAAAGTAATTGCTGCAGTTTTTCTCAGACTCTACGTGTTTATGTAGCGCGCTTGGTACTCAGAGTCCAATAAAGTTGTTGTAAATTTGGCAGTTGGAAAGTTCAGGTTGAACGGGACTAGTAAACCTTTACAAAATAAGGGTAATCCTAAAAAGAATTGGCAACTTTGACTCGAATATTAACCACTTGTAATTGACCATTGATTTTTTCACTGAAATTCGTAGCACATACTTACAGAGTCACAAGTGTAACCTCTACAAGGTAGAATAAATCATTCTTTATTGTTATTACGAGTTATCTCTAATTTCATATCTGTTTTTTTCCCTTTTCCTTTTTTTGCCACAAAAGTTCACGCAGCGATTGTGTCCTTTGGCGAAATTGTGACGGCGCCTTGGAAGACTGATGTAAGTTTGGCTTGCGTGTACGTTGGATCACCGGAAACCATAATCACATGGGAAAAAAGGGGAATAAAGATTAGCGAGGTGACAAGGTAAGGTCTTTGCCTTCCCAACGCTATAATATGTATTCACACAAAAAATTAATGTCTCTGGGAGTATATGACCCTACTGTGTATTTACAATGCTATTCCTTTGCGTATACTGCGTAAATATATGATAACTTCCTTATCTGTTTGAAAATTGTTACGTGATTTCGTATGCGAGAAAAAGTTTCACTGTTTAAGAATCCGTTTTTTACAGTCTGGAGAGACTGGTTAGATTAGACTGATCTAGATTCTACTCGATAAGACACCTGATCCACAGTGATGCAATGAAATACGATACGGTGCTTTGTTCGCTATTTACTTATTTTGGACTTCCATTTCTCTCTCATATTATTATAACCGATTTATTTCTTAAATGATATTCCTAAGTTTGTGGCAACCTAATCTAGCAGTTGTTACCCTTGCCCCACTCGCCAGTAAGGAATGAACAATACAATTTTTTATACATGAGCATACATTTTCCGTTCCTTCGTTATATTATAAACAATTTGGAAGAGAAAGAAATCTCAATAAAGCAAATCGATGGAAACTCGAGTTAGTGAAAGAGAAATGAAGCTGGTATCTCCATTTGTAGTAAAATTAACTCAATCTGTCAATCCAATCAAGAAATCCCTCAAAGAGAGAGGGAGACTTTAATGTCAGGCCTTGCCGATATTAGTATCTAAATTGTCGTCGATTAATTCCATCATTTTGTTTTTATTCTCATTCATTCAGTCCCCGGCACGAAATCCTGCACAAAGACAACGACAGACCTTTGTTAATCAAAAATGTCCAACGCATGGATAGCGGAAACTACACATGCTTTGCAAAAAATCCCACAGGCAGTGATCACATCGTATACATGCTCCAAGTACAAGGTATCCATTTTACAATGCTACAAAATACGTTTTAATTGTAATGCTAAATTCTACTGGACCCTCCATAAGATAAATCACTCGTTTCCGTTTTTCTCACTTCCAGTAAGCTCTGATTTCGTCTTTGCTGTTGATGGCAATGTGATAAATTAGGATATAGCATTTTGTTTTTTGTGTGTGCCCTGTTGTATTGGGAGAGGGAGAAAATTGTGACTTTGCATGTGTGGTGCGGTGAGGGATGGCGTGTTGTTGTCGTCTCGGATGTAAATACAATGCACATATTTCAAAGAATGTTAAATTAGTTTTTTTTGCTGAGAAGGGAATTGTATGAATAGTTAGTATGACTGCATTTCATGAGATTTGTTTTCGTACTAAATTTATTTATTCCTTATATTGTTTCCTTTAGTGCCGCCAACAGCCCCGCTTTTGCACTACACTCAAGTAGCCAGTACTTTGGTGCGTCTCCAGTGGAAGCAGGGTGACAACGGTGGTGCCGCTATCCAAGGCTATTTCCTAAGTTTCCGCACGAGTCCAGATGGTGAGTGGGAACAACTTGGCTTGAGCCGAAAGCTGTCAACATATCAAATTGAGGGTCTCAAATGTGGTCGTCCTTACTCCTTCTACTTGACTGGTACATAATAACTCGTTGTTGTGCTTTATTGCATTTTACTTTACAATATGCACACTTGCAGAACACTACCGTTGCAATGACCATTTTAGTAGTAGATGCTCGTATTGTGCTTGTCTGCGCACGAACTCTATAGAGCCCTAGAAATGGGGCACAACTTAGAAATTCGATAGTAGAGCAGCCTTCTGGAGATCGTCTCGCACATTGAAACCTTATTCTTTCTATTTCTACTGCATTTATAGATATAAAGAGGGAGGGACTACTAAACACGGTTTGCTACTGTTGAAGTAAATAGAAATACGACTCGGAATAAAATATGTCCCTCAAAAAGGATGTAATAACTTCTAGCTATTTAGTTTGTTGTTTTCGAGCTGTTTATTTGTGCGCAAGTTGGTTTCGTCGCCTTCAACAGATTTTTATTTGATTTTTAAGTGAAAGCAGAAGGGAAGATTGTTCTTCCTTGTGTCTGCTGTGCTTTGTGTAAGCTGTGTTATGACTATGAGTGACGTGACAAGATAAGAAGTGCTGATGATTTTTGGCGAAAGTGCAAGACACGAGTTTTTGCTGTGTGAGAGGAAAGTAGTAGTTGGGGAGAGGGAACTCTGAAGAATAAATGATCATTGTTGGCGTAGTGCATCTCTTTATTGTACTTTGGCGTTGTAAGTAAAGTGGCAGCAGACTAGACCGCCGTAGTTTATGAATGAATGAATGAATGTGCAGGAAAATAGCAAGTGAAAGCTCAGGATAGGCATGGTTAGGCAGAGAAAGCCAAGTCAACTAAAAGAACGGGAACAGTAAAGCGAGAGCGCTGAGCGCTCATGAGAATGCAAAGGAAGTTATTGTATTTTGGTGCAGTGTGGTGGTATACAGAGACGCGAGACGCTGCTGCTTTTCTCTGTTCTCTCCCAACCGAACCAACTTACCTACATAGTTATGATTTTGGCAAAGCTGGACTATTTTTATGTACAAGAGAGCAGAGAGAGAGGGAAAGAGGAGAAAGTGAGAAGCGAACTTTTAACTTTATCTTGGGATTTCTATATGCATTTAGACTTCGTATCGTATCTGTGATCCGATTCTAGTATGCTCGCATTATATCACAGTCACTTGCTTAACAAGTTACACAGAAACCAGAGATGGAACGGAACGGCTGAGAAGAGAAAGAGAGACAGATAAGCAGGAACGAGCATACATATATGAAAAAAGTTTCATGTTGGTTGGATTGTTGGAGAGTTGGTACGTTACGGTATGTTAAGTTCCATTCTGTCGTCGTCCTCGTGCTTTCCTGTTGTCGAGCCCTGCGTCCTCCTCCAAGTCTGCCTGCTCCGTTTAAAATTGCCAGTGAAGTGAAGCACAGTCAACAGTGGGAACTGTGTATATTAGGTTTACAAACTGTATCCACTCACATTATAACTCTACTGTTTATATCTATGAAGCATTTTGCAGGAAGTGTATGTTAGCAGTAGTATAGTACCTACTCACGGCGTGTACATCGTCGTTCCATGTGTGCACTTTGCGCTACAACTTTTGTTCTTGTGTGGCACGACACAATATGAATGACGTTCTCCTCTCTACTTTCTTCCCTCTGTGTGCATATAGACAGATTTATACTGGTAGGTAAGGGACGACTGTTAGTCTTTGAGTTAGCATTTGCAAAAAATCGCACAGATTGTTACTAGTTTTTTTGTTTGTGGAATGGAAACGACTGTTAATACTTACTTGACTGTGGGAAGGACAACTTCTGTACTCATACTCATACAACTACTACTATATTATAGTACGTTCGGATTCTTTTCCTCCAAAAGCAATATGTTACAAAGCTCTTCCAGCAAATTTCCTATGCAAAAAACAAAATGAATTGAAAGTAAGCACAGTATGGCATTTCTATTTGCCTGTGCACATGCATGAAATCTGGTAGAAACGGTTCGATTTACAACAGTTTTTTTGCTACCACACTGTTACTGTTGTGTTTAGAAAAATCTATTAATAAATATATTTATCTGCTGCCGTGTTACTCGGTGCATTTGGAGAAAATTACCAGTGCGTTAGACTGTATTTGAAATATGGATAAGAATGCATAAATACTAGCCTGGTGTTTGTTTCCACGATGCTGACTTTGCCTCCAAAATGCAATAATGTACATAATTCAATGACAGAGTTGCAGAAGCACATTAAAAATATCAAATGCAACGGTAAGGCAAAGCACCGGTGTGTTTCACTTTTTTGAATATTTATCATCAAGTCTTTTAATTTTAAATTCGAAATGTTCAAAAATTGTTAGTTGAGTGCTATTGTTTTCACATTTACGTGCGTCTTACACAATCAAATTCTAATTTACATTTGTAAAATTGTTAACTGAAAAATATTTTCTGGATGCCCATTCTGAAATCTCTTGATTGATTGATTGCTTGGGAGCTGTTATTCAGTGCAGACCGTAGCATTGAAAGTAAATCTTGGATATTACAAAATCTACAAATAATTTCGAGCTGAATGCAGATAAAGGATATGCAATTTTGTCTTATTTATATTTATTATGTTGTTAAATGCTTTGGTATTTAGAAACAAAAATAATTTCTTATTTCTTCAATGTCTTTATCAGGATACAACAAAATTGGGACGAGTGCAGCAAGTGCTACAGTTGCTGTGACCACTTTAGGATCTCGTCCCCACATGCCTGCAGCCTCACATTTTCTGCAGTCAAACTCGACATCGATTACATTGAATTTGTCTGCTTGGAACTCCTCCGAGTGTCCCATCATGAGCTTTGTTGTGGAGTACAAAGTGCGAGGTGGGGGGAGTAATTGGATTCTAGGTGAGTGAGTCGTCACAATCATCACATCACAATCACGTCTTTCCTCGTCGCTCGACTTTTTCCTCCTTCATGTATTTTCCTATCCTACGCGATACAAAGATGCTGAACCGATAGACTTGAACTAAAGCCTTTCCTTATAACTTGAGACTTAGTTACAAATGGATGTGTGCTATCCACGCGTTTTACCACTCACCCAATAGGTATATATTTACACCTTATTACATTACCCGCCTTACACGACACGAAGTACGTTGCAATATTAGCAGCTTAGAACACAATACAATCTCCCGTGAACAGAAAGCGGAGAGAGAAGAAAGGGCAATCGCCCATTCCTTTTCCCTATGTGGTGTAGTTTTTTACCATACTCGAAGTATATTTCTTAACTACAGTAGTACTGCACTGGTGAGTTGACTGTATACTATACTCTTGATCCAATTCAAAAAGGTTTCATAGTAAGCTAGACTTTTCTACGTGTGAAATGAGACAATTTCGTCCATGTTTTCTATTACTGTCAGTATCTGGTAAGTACTGCTGGGGAAGACAAGTCATTCCTTGCAAACCTTATCACATTAAATTTAGTTACAAGTAGAGCTTCCCTTTCCCTTCAAATCATTCTTTCCAATCTAATCTGAAGAGACCTGGACACTTTAGCTTCGTCAATGACACTCACAGTCACATCCTGCTGTACAACTTATCTAAAGGATAATCTGGCACTCAATTCCACCCAACTTTCTCCTTTCAAGTATAAATAGTAGGTCAAGCTGAAATGCACACCAATACTCACAACAATACATGGGCAACCACTGCAATGGGGTAAAAAATACAATCACACACATACAATACAGTGCATAATGCAATCAATAATCAGTGTAGTATCACTTATGGGAGGAAATTTGGGCATTGCTTCTACTCCATCCAATAAACCTCCGATTCTGCTAGTTTGCATGCTAAATGTAACATTCTTACATGCATAGACTTGATAAACATCATTTTTGAAATGCAACGCTTTTTCAGTTTTTAGATCTAATACCTTCTGAATTGAAATTCCCTTCACATTGAAATGCATAAATTGAATTCCTCACTTTGAAACAAATGGAACAAAATATAGTGTGCATATAAATAGATGTGGCACCATAATATACCTACATATACATAATACATAGATCTAGAAGTATGTGCACTATTGGTAGAAAAATAAGTTGCAATCAGTGGCATTTTTGCCAAACCGTAATTGAGGTAGCCTGAAATTTAAATGGCACACGAGTTGAATCTCCACTGAATCTATATTTGTATATTACTCTCTTTACTCTTTACTATTATTGTGTCAGGGTGCGTGAAGAGAAAAATCTGTTCTCTATGATTGTTTGTGTTGGCAAAAATCAAGTGTCTGCGAATAGCAATTGCTCCTCAACTTCACAGTACAGAATCAGTAAATTTGACTTGTGGTGTGGTTACACGTCTCGGTAAAACATGACGTTAGTTGGGGAAGGAAAGCAGAGAGGATTCGGAAGAATAGAATACTTGGCTGAATAGAAGGATTTCTGAAATTGGACGCTGTCTTGTCCTGAACTGCTCTCGTTGTTTTGTCTTGCTTTCTCCTGTGTCTTCCTTGTCTTGTCTTTGTAGTGAAAAGATAATGATGGAGAAGGCTTTTCGCATTGCGTTTCGTTTCATATTGAAACAAAACAAAACATTGCGTTGGGTGGATGTTTCACTCTCCATTGTTTCTGCTTGAATTGTGAAACCCTTTGTTTTTGCTATTCTCCTTTCCCTTCCTGTCACAAGAAATATGTTTTATCATTCTTTTCATCTCTAGGAAGACAAAATATTACAAGTAATCGTAAAGGACAATATTTTAAATTGCTGTTCAACATTCGTTGTCTCCTAAATCATTTGCATTGTCAAAATTGATTGGGTAGTTTTTGCTGCATAATGAAGTGGCTAATGATTTTCGAGGTATACACAAATGCAAACATACTAGCTCTCCTTTTCTAATTGATTTATGTCTAACTGTTATGTAACGAATGTATGTAGTTATAGTAATGTTATTTAGTATTTCCACAGTTTAAAAATAGTCCAAACGGAGTTCTGTTAAGTGATTCGATTAAACTTTGATGTAATGCATTTTTCTTTAAGGTTCATTTAACTTGCGAGCGAATTTAGACGTGTCACTTTTATTCACAGTGAAAAATGACGGAGGAGTGCCCGAAAATAAAATAGTGCAACTTAATGATCTGACACCAGAAACGGATTACTCTGTGCGAGTGCGAGCGAGCAACAGTGCAGGCAGTTCCACGAACGAGTATGAAATATCAACTTCTCTCTTCAAGGGAGGTAACCGAGCAAAAATTAATTGGCTGACTTCGTTTCACTCACTTTTCCAAACTTTCTCTTCTAACTTGGTTGAAAGAGGCTCTTGCAGTACGAATCAGTCTGCTCTCTCTTCGTCGTCGTTGTACTCCTCTGTATGCCTTATTTGCACTGCTGTTTCCTTTATGTAGTGTGAGCAAAATGGGTCTGGTAAGCATTTGTGTGTGCGTCTTGTAGTGTAAAGATGAGCTGGAAAGAGTTTACGCTACTTTTACTGCTTTAGTTAGTGACTCGTACAATAATATATCTGATGCTTACTTATGCACGTCATGTGTTTCTCACTCGTAAACGTGTATTCGTGTACGACACAACGTATGGGAGCAGTGCCACTGCTAACAATAAGTGAACAAATTTAATTTATACGGGAGCCTTGTCGTTCCTTGTAAATAAAGTTAGACGAGAAAGAATGATGTGAAACAAAGAATGGCCGTACTTCGGTTAACTTGTTATAACTTGCTTTCTCTTTAAAAATTGCCATAACTATTTAACCTACAAGAGTGCATGACAGTATTATAGACTGAGGCTGCTCTTCTGAACAGCTAGTGGTATATTTAGTAGAGAGATAACGTATGGGTTTGTTTCAGTTCAATATAAATACGTGTTGGTAGGAGCGCCAAGTAGAAATATGCATAGACGAAAATAATAAATTATGATTCCTTAGGGCTCACGTCCAGCAACTTCAACGGTGGGAGCTCGAGCAGCAGTTCCAGCTCGAGCAGCAGCCACGGCGGAGGTGGTGGCCAAAGTGACGCTACCGATGGGACTCCCTTCTATCAAGATATGCATATTGTCCTTCCGATTATCGCCTCCCTCGTTGCCATTATCGCCGCCATCTGCAGTATCTTCTTCTGCTGGAGGAAAAGTAAGAAACTTCAATTATGTACATGGCATATCCACTCGCTGTAAAATTGAAGATTGCTTCCAATCACCCACTACACACATACTAACAATGGCCGTAAAGAGCAATTACATTTGAAATGTATTTCCATCATGCTGAGCGCATGGATGAATAAATAAAATTGGAGAGAAGAATGTAAAGGACGAGCCGGGTCTTCCATTAGAGTATAGAATTCGAGCCAGTGGCCTGACAATGACTGAAAATTCACTTTATCCCACTTTTCCATACCATTACATCTCAATTTATTAGGGAAGAGAATTGAACGAGATTGCTTGAAAAGTACAGGTCCTCTTGCTTGCTGCAATTGTGGCTACGTATAAAATGTGCCTGTGTGCAATACACAGGGGCATTTCTGTTGTCTGTGAGTACGAGAGATGAGAGATAGCAAAATATAAAGAATAAATCAGATTTCCATATTATTATAAATAAATAAATAAATAAATAAATAGTATGCACAATTTTGATTTTAGAAGGACATTCTAACGGAATGATGGAGTCCACGACTTCGCTTGCCTTTCGACGTGATAATGGCCGTCCTGGCGGAGACATGATGACTGACAGAGACTACACTGTGATTCGAGCCAAGTACATTTCTGCCGACTGCGATCACATACCTGGTGTGCACTCCTTACTCGCTTATTATTAAAAAGGAATCACAACCTTCAGGCCTGTTGTCATTACAGTCTTTTTGTTATTGGCCCGTATATATCACAGAGTATCGCGTCGTCAAACAAAGCATTATTGTATTTGTATAAGTCTGTTTGCTTTGCTTCCACGTGGTTCACAGAGACAACAATAAATATGATGTAGAATGTATTGTCTGCAATGCTATCAATTACAGACGGTTTATTGGGCCTGTGCTATTGGGATGTGCACAGTAGTCATAGAATAACCCAGTTTTCAGAATGTTCCATTCCGCATTGTGAACTATAGATATATGACTGTCAGCAGAGCAAACAAGAGTGATATATGTATAATGTCTGCCTGCATGTAGTGGTAGTATTGCCTGTTGGAGACGCAGTGGTGTATGTGGACCATTTTTGAATTCTTCTTTGACGTATTTCTTTGTGAGTTTGAATGTGTACATGTTGATTTCTATTGACTACAGAGAGTGCAGAGGATATCTACCCCTATGCCACATTCCATTTGCCAGAGAAAGAGTGTCTCACCGAGAATATTCCCGAAGGATTCCTCCATGCACCTTCGTCTCAACGTCTGTCAAACGCAGAGACCATTCCTATTCGACAAGTAAGTAGAAGTACTTTACTTTCTTTTTTATTCATGTAATATTGGAGAAGGAAAGGATATGAACTGTTCTCACAGATATGTACCTTCACAGATTTGGACAGCGAAAGGTTTAATTTCCCACAATGTGCGCGTATGACTACTATATATGAAATGAAATGCAGAGTTTTGTGAAGTATGTGTTTAGAGTGAAATATTTACCAACTTGACTAAAAATCCAATCTTTCATGAAGTACTGATTATTAAACTACCACTGTATTCACAACTAAACAGCTTTTCGAGGATGATATGATTCTATGCTTCTATTAATGTGTTTACATTGCGTAATGTCATAAATTTGGAACCTACTAGTATCAGTGGAATACTACATAGAAAAGACCTTGTCACTTGTAGTAAACACTTCATGAAAATCTGTGCATGTGAAAGCATTTAGAGTTTGCCATTAGACTCGATATATTTCTGCGTCTACCCTGTTCATCGTCATATTTACATGACTACTTGAAAGATATTTGTGAACGATTTGAAGTGAACTTCATTTGTATTCTTCCCTATATCTAGCTGAGAGTTATATTGCTGTGTGAAAAGTATGCCGAGCAGATAGTACTCCATTTATTTAGAAAGAGACAGCACACTCATCACATCTGCAGTTAAGGCAGAGGGGCATTTGCAAACATTTTGATACAACTATACCTAGACTGACATACTGCAACAGCAATGCATTTTAAGCGATAAAACTAAAGGGGAAAACAAAGTTTTTAAAAATATTTTTACTTATTATTAGATCTCCCGAGGTGGTGGAGGTATTGTTCATAACCATGGAGGTGGGAAACGGCGGAAATCTCGGAGCAGCGGGAGCAACCGTAATGGAGGAGGAAGTGGAGGGAAATCGGGCGAAAGTGAGGAATACGATGACAGCTACGGATCGGATTCTGATGGTCTGGACCTCGGAGGCAGAGACTTGGACAGCGAGCTGATGAAAACGAACTGTCGACATCCAATGTTTCTGAACGATGAGACTCTGCTCGTGAGTGACAGAGACAGGAAGTCTCTGCCGCGGCCATTACGACCTAAGTAATACATTCAGGGAATTGTCTGGAATGAATTCTGTTTCATTCACATTTCAATTAGTCGTGTAAACACTCCACATCTCTATTAATGCGTGTTTTATGACATGACTGTAAGCAGATTTATGTACGGCGGCGGCGGCAACACTGCAGGCTCCGGTGTCAACCAGCGGCTGCTCAACTCTGGCTACGCAGTTCCTGTTCCCGTGTCCGTGGGCTTGGGTCTGGGGAGAAGAAGTATTCCTGATGAGACGATGACGAGCTTCATGTACGGCCCTGCCAACCAAGGTGGTCCTGGAATTCTTGGCATGGTCAACACCAATGGACAGGAACAATACACACTCACTCATCATCCTCTGGAGCTTAATCAAATGGATTGTGATAATGTTAGTAGGATTCATGGCAGAAACAATGTCAATATGGATCATGGAAGGAGATACCCTCCGAATAATGGTGGGGGTGGTGGGAACACTGTGTCAGGATCTACCAAACATGCTTCCAAGCCCAATATCCTTGCCAAGGGACTTGAAGCCCATAATCAACATCCACATAATCATCCACATGGGGACTATACTATTGCTGTTTAACTTTTACTACTATGCATTCATACAAATACATAATTCAAAGTCGTTTCTCAGTAAGTGATTATACGGGAAACATGATCTAATTTATTGTGCGTGACTGGTGTGCTTGTGAATGAAGAGAAATGTAATCATTTACTAATAATAAGAGTGCCAACGAATTTTAAGGGAGAGTTGGAATAAACATTTCATATGTTCTAAATAAATTACAAGACTCATCCAATAACTTATTTCGTAGACTGTCAGAAAACCTTTCTAACAGGCTGTACCATATATTGGAAATGCTTGGAAATAGCATATGTAATAACCTTGTACACAGTTACTGTCCTCTACACACATGCATGCAACCAATATTGTGAGCTTGATGGCACAACAAATTGCAAGTAATGTAATTGTAGTTGCACAGTTAGTAGACTTGCACTAATTACTATTTTATCGTTCCATGATCATCGTCCATGAATGAATTCCCAAGTTTGTAATAATTTGTTAGATAAAAACTGTGTCAGTAAGAATGTTTCATGAGAAAATTAATGATATGAAAACCTAGTATTTAGTAATGGCGTTAGCTTTAGAGACTTTAGAGACTGCAGTTAAACTTCTCCAATTTCAAAGGATTGATATTCTCATTTTAAACAATTTTTATTTGCGTGGATAATAATTATGAGTGTTAGATGTTTTTTAATTTGCATGTACTTATCAAGCAGCACAGGCGATAATCCCCAGAGTATCTTTGTCTTCCTATAATATCCTGGAGATACAATGGTAAAATATGAGTGTCTATAGTCGACGATGTTAATATCTAATACAAATAAATGATAATATGTATCTAGGCAGAACCATCCATTTACCCGTCTAATGTGTATTGCTTAGTGAGGGCTGTTTGAAAAAGAATTTCTTCAGCTTTCCACAGAATATGATTCTGTAGGCTCCAGTAAAGCCACTCCTATCAGGTTACGTCCACGTATAATGTGTACTAATGTAATGTGTGGTGTCTAGCTGCTTTGCACGTTAGTATGAGGATGAAGCAATAATTCTCTACAGTCAGTAATAATTCATAAAGATCCAAGTTTCCTATTTAATTCCTCGTGTCATGTGTGTTCTAATGCAATGGAATTCTAGAGCGTACGCAGCAGTTGGTTGTGTGTGCAGAGTTAGACTAATGCAATCTACTACCAGCTTATAAGATTCTTCTTGGAGCAGATAGAAGATAGTAGCTGTGCGAACAATAAGTACGGCCAAGTATAATAGAGTGGAAGTCATATATAAAGTAGAGATAGCTTTTCTTGCTCTGTGTGTGCTGTGCTCTACTTTAAGGACGATCCTTGGCTGTACTTTAGTCTACTTTGTAGTTTTCGCAAACATGATATTATCTCAGTTGATTTACGTCTTGAGCTCACTGAGTGAAGCCAAGGGAAAGGCAGTTTCACTTTCAGTTTTACTTTCCTGTTTATTCATGCATCATACTAGTAACGCAGCAGAGGCTACCCGTTATGTTAGTACTAGTCATACGACGGTGTCTATGTACCTACCCACTACTCACCTCTATAACACACCAACAACCACGCTGCTGCTCAACCTTCGCAATTCATTTCCAGTCCACTTCTGTACGCAGTTCTATATACTATTCGCCTCTGTACGAGTTCGCAAAGGAGAGGCAATGCTTAGCATTGCAACAAGATAGTTGAGAACAGTGAAGGTGCACTTTTACATACCACATAGCACCAACGACGATGAGCCCCGTGGAGGATATGGAAATATTTACAGCAGCTATATGCCTACCTATGGAATCATTCTTGGTCGGTGCACATTTACATATGATTCTTCTGCTGTGTTGCAATGCATACCTAGAAGAGAGAAAGAGAAGGAGAAAGATATCTTTGCCACACGGTGAAAATGAAGCGGATTAAATGCCAAGTCGCTTTATTAATTTATTATTAAACGTAACTTTATCAACTTGTTAGGCAGGCAAGTAAACTAAACTGAAATGGAGTGAATAAACATAGTCAAATATACCCACCATGGGGCTCCAAAGCAAATACACTATATAATACAAGCTTAGTTTGTCTACCATCACCTGGTATGATTACAAGCTCTTTTTTTCTACTTAATGGACACTCGTAAAGGGCACAGAATACAGATAGAATTTTTCTACACAGAGCAGTAGAATGTAGAATCTATTCTGGAGTGAGTTTGTAGCATGTAGTCGTACTGTTTCTGTGTTTTTGTGCACTGTGTGTACAGAGACTAATAATAAATAATACAACTACTACCAATGCTAATGCCTTTGGGTATATATTATAAGATTCGAAATTATTTTTTTAAGAGCGCAAATGGTAGGTGGATAGGCAAATCCAAAGAGAGCTGATATTTTTACATAAAAACGCTTATACAATAAAATAAAAAGCAGGTTTCTGGAGGATTTTGCTGCATAGGATATAATGGAAACGGAATTCTTCTGTCAGTTTAGCACTACATCTTTTATGTTGTTTGTTTTTGGTTAGATTGTTCAACGAGTGTGTGTGTTCGTGTGTGTAGCGAGCTTGTGTGGTTTCAGGATACACAAATACGCTCTATAGGTACTTCTATACTGAAGACTTCGTGTGCAGAGACAGTGTGGCACTGTTTTGTATCGTAATAATAGAACTGTGGGTAAACACATAAGTTAGGTTTAGTGCTGGCTACAGTTGGAATGGAGCATATTGTGTTTTTGTGTGTGATATGCTCAACTCAACCACAACTCATGTCTCCCTTGGGACAAATTATATTAAATTGCATACAACAACTAGGTTTGCTCCTCTTCGCAATTTTCCGCACATCTGTCTATCCATGTTCCGACTTTCTCTTTCTTTCTCTCAAGTAGCAGCTACATGGATGGTGTACATCGTAGTATTGGCTACAGCATTGGAATATTCTTGAGGTTGTACTACTCTACTAATACAAGTATTACATTTTAGAGGGTGGGTGTTTAGGTAGGTTGTAGCTACGAGAGAGGAACACGAAGAGAGTAATATGAAGTAATGCAATGCAAAGTCCATAGGCAAAATTGAAGTGACTTCGGTAAGCAAAAACATTGCACTTAGATGACTTGAAAATGAGAATTTCTGCTCTTGCCAGTTGGTTTTGATAACAGTGAAGCGTTGCCACACACTGAGATCTGCTGGTCTGCGTGCGACGGCAGGAAATACATAAAGTGATACATTGTCGTTTATTTCTTTTTTGCATTGCTCCTACATTGGGTAATTCCACCGTTCTCTATTGTATTTTCCACTTTTACTGCTCACTCTGCTGCTGCTCTCTCTCTCTATTACTATTGATGCGTCGACTCACTCGACTCTGTCTTTATAATTATTGTGAAGTACATTGCAATGTATTTATGTACTTTTACTTTCGGAATGTTGGAACGAAGAATGCTCATAAAATTAAACCGCAGCAGATTGTATTGTGAATTTCGTTGTATGATCCCCATTGCACTAGTATGCCTATTTATGTAAATTTGGTCGTTCACATAACCTTGTAAATAGAACAGGGATGGAAAACAAGCATGTTTTTCCATAAAACCCTCAATGGGTTTTTAGGGTTTTTATTGTTCAGCATACCATGCGTTGTAAAGAAAACTTAAGAAATTGATGATTTTTTAATTGTCTGCTTGTAATTCATTAATCCTATATCAAGCAATTATTCAGATCAAATATTTCATTTAGTCTAATGTTAACGTTAACATACATTAATACGTTATATGATGCGAACATAAAAATCCAATAAAAAAACCACGACCCATAAACCCAGAATCGCCATCCCTGCTGTAAAGCAAGCGAAATGAGATAGACGCTTTCAACTTAAAGGTATTTGGATTTTTTCCATTTATACTGGTGCCAGGTATTTTTTTTTAATTTCGTACTTTGTGACATTAGGGAAGACGCCTAAGCCTGCTGCCATTTATGGTGTCAAAATTTGTTAGAATCTTATATTGTAATTAAATACCTATGCACTATTTCCTCCACATGAGAGGAAACTAGTCTCAATATTTGAATTACTTTCTCTTTGATTGAATAAATATTTTGTCCGAGATTTGTGTTTCTACTTCCAATCAGGGAGTCCTGCATATCTGACCCATTTCACCAAGGATGTGGCTTTCAATCATTTGGCTTTCTGTGCGGGAAAGTGGAGATTTAAATATTTGTTGGATTCTTTCACGCACGCAATCCAGTTCATGGTTCGGTTCATGTAACAATTAATTCGTAAAATACACAAAGATTACACAATACAATATTCAATTTAAATGTATTCTATCGTAATCGTGAGTGAATGAGTAGGTGCTAACTGTATTTTCTTACATCGTTAACACAGCGTGCTAGCATGAAGTAATAAATTATTTTGTTTCTTTTACTAGAGTAGTTACTAGAGTTGTGTGTGTGGCAAAATGATTTTTAAACTCCGCCTTAAGTGATTTGAAAACCAGTAATATGTCTCCATCACGAACTTCCTGCTAATTGATTTGGCTGATAAAAGTAGAAATAGCTAATAGTATGCAAACAAACATGTTGAGCAATTATTGTATTGCTCAACTCAACTCAATTGTTGAGATTGTATCCTCTTCGCTAATTATGTCACCATCACCAATACCAAATTAAGTTTGGATGTGTCGTAAAATGACAAGCTGTAATTTGATACATTTTCGGAGTTGATGCATTTCTACATAAATATTTTGGTTTGAACATTGGTACTAAATAAACTAACGTAGTATTTTTGTAATTGATTCAGGTCGAGGCATCAGACAAATCTAGTCTAATGAAAGGAACTATTCATTTTTTGAAAAATTATTCGATTAAATTAAACCACGAAAGGATGTCCAGCAGGTGGTATTTTAAAGTAAACCATTGGCAGCCCACAAAAGAGGAACTACTAAAGATCTCAACCTTGATTCAACCGGAAGAGAAAATTCGTATAGCACGGTTCCATTTTATGAAAGATGCCAAGTCTTCATTAATTGGACGGCTACTAATGAGAAAGTTAATTAGTATACAAACGCAGACTGAGAATCATTCCATCGAACTGGGCCGTGATGACAGAAATAAACCAATATTACTAAAACCTCCTTCAAAAATTAATTTCAATGTAAGCCATCAAGGAAATTATGTAGTGCTTGCAACAGATTCGGCGGTTAAACAACTAGGTATTGATGTGATGAACATTGAAAAACCTGGAGCAAGAATTTCGCAAAGCGTTGACGAATATTTTCAACTCATGAGAAGTACATTTACTGATAACGAATGGAATCAAATTAAAGGGGAAAGTGGGAATTCCTCCATTACAAATTTCACAAGATTTTGGTGCCTCAAAGAATCTTACGTTAAAGCTACAGGCTTGGGAATAGTAATTGACTTACGCTCTGTCGATTTCTGTACAAAAAGTGATCTAGAAGTAGGAAGTGTTTTGACTAATACTCAAGTCCAAGTTGACGGCGAACTGAAACCCAAGTGGACGTTCGAAGAGCGCTTTTTGGACAACCAACATATTGTTGCTGTAGCGAAAGAAGGAACTAGCCCAGTAGTTGAGTTTCAGGAACAGCATATAAGCTTTCTTATGGACAGCATGACACCACTCTGCAATGAAGATGGTGAATGGGCTGAAACCTTTTTGAAAAAACAAATTCGTTTGGGAGAATAAAATGAATTAATATTAAATAATTTTCTAAGCATTTATATGTCAATTTTACTCAATGTTATGGCTACAATGGCTCATAGAAAAATGCATATTGGACGAACACAGTGAATAGTCTCGTCTCAAAGAATTAGGCGAGTACCTTTCTTGGTTTTCATACGATACAAAGATGTTTTGCGTTCTAGCAGTGGCAGTATCTATGCAATGCTAATGCAAAGTACTTTGCATTAGCGGTAGGTGACTGTGTGAGTAGAGTTCAATAAGTCGCTGACCATACACTAAAAACTAACAAAAATATCATAAGAGATATCACATCATTATTTTCCACCCATGTCCAACCATTCCATTTATACTTACGAGTGCGAGATGATATTCATATCTACTCTCTTTTAACCAAATAGCACTAAAAGATTTGTGACGAGCTGTCACAAATCAAATCACAAATGTACTTTGTTGAACTCTCGTTTATCAAGTCCCCGAAAGCCTGTCTTTATGCACAGAGTAGTTCAAGTCGCTAGTAGTTCAAGGTTTGCAATAATGTAATTTACCAACAAAGGAAAAAACTTGATGTTTTCTGATCTGCATTGGTACTGCTCGGGACTCAAAAGTTTTATTGCCATTAAAATACAGTATTTGTAGAATGTATAACACATTTTCTAATCGATCAGGTAAATTCTTTATTACATTATATAAATTTTATAATTCAATAATTCAAGCTTAAAGTGCTTTACAAATATTTTTGCCTTGAATGTAAGATTGTACTTACAGCTATTAAGTATTTATAACCACAGCGGAATGGACGGAAATTCCACACGTTTTCGTATATCGCAGTACAATATTAAATGAAGGCATAATTTGTTACTAATACAATGTCACTATTAAAACGTTTTATCCCAAATAGTAAACCACCATCATGTTCTTGCTGTAATAACAATATCCTTTCTTAACAAAAGTATACAGTGTCGAAGTGACAATCACATACAGTACACCTGAAAGTGCTTACTCTCTTTTTGTTTACCTTAAATGAAAGGTGTCACCGAAAAAGCAGTAATGCATGCAAATTTGGCTGAACAATATGCTATTTTTTGCTAACAAATTTCCAAGTCATAAGTAATATGTAAAAGCATACAAAAGCTGATGTTAATTTAAGGGGGAAGTGGAGAAGGTCGGGGTCGGGGGGACGGTGGAGGGCGTGCTCCACGCGAAGGAGACTGGAATTGCCCCAGTGACAGTTGTGGAAACTCCAACTTTGCCTTTCGTCAAGAATGTTTCAAGTGCCATACACCCAGGCCTGGTAAAATACCCTTCACACGTATAGTATCTCAACCGGGGAAGATCTCTGCCTCGTAATAATAACTGTTGTGAATTTTATAGAAGGTGTAGGAGGAGGAGGTGGAGGAGGAGGAAGGGGTAGAGGTGGCGGAGGTGGTGCACGTCCACCTCGTGAGGGAGATTGGAATTGTCCCAGTGATAGTTGTGGGAACTCTAACTTCGCTTTTCGAACAGAATGCTTTAAGTGTCATACACCAAAGCCCGGTAAAATACATACATATATTTATTTATGCAAATCTACTAAATCTAATCGGTGTTTCAGAACAAAACTTTATATGTTTGAAATTTTTGTACGAGGAACAGGAGGCGGAGGCGGCCGTCCAGGTGGTGGTGGCGGCCGTGCACCACGAGAGGGTGATTGGAACTGTTCTTGTGGAAGTTCCAACTTCGCCTTTCGTAAAGAATGTTTTAAGTGTCAAGAACCAAAACCCGGTAATACAGATAGATATACATACCTATAGAAGTAGTTCTACTTTACTCCATAAAGAGGAACTCGAATTTTGGTAACTCTGCAGAAGGAGGTGGATACGGGGGTCGGGATAGACGTGGAAACGAAAAAAGTGGCGGTTACGGTGGATTTGCAGACAAAAGGGTGCCACCTAGTAATGGAGCCAACGATGATTGGGGAACTGGCTCGGCCAAACCGTATACCTCGGCTAACAGTTTCGACTCATGGGTAAATTCTGCCTCAGCCTCGGGTTCGTCTGGCGGAAATGACGAAGATTGGGGAGCTAAGTCGTCCAATACTAGGTTCAGTAGTGGCAGGAAACGGCCTTTACAAAGTGATAATGGAAATAATGAAGATTGGGACACTCCCCCTCCTAAACAATTCAGACCGTCCAATAATTCCGATTCGTGGAAAAATTCCGGGCCACCTGAAAAAAAGTCGTACGGAAATTCTAGTGGGGCTAAGGGTGGGAATAATTGGGAAGCTCCAAGTAAAGGTGAAAACTCCTCTTCTTGGAATGATAACACAGATGTAGGTGGAAGAAAGCCTTACAATGGCGGTGCTGGCAAATATCAGGAAAAGAATGCTTATGGAGATTCCGGTTCTAAAGAAAATTCTTCAACACCGACGGATCCCCGTCGCAATAACGGTTACGGAAGGAACAATAGAGAAAATCAGGGTGGTAATTTCGGTGGTGGTGGAGGAAGACAGCAAAATGATAATTCCACTAATGATGATTGGGGGAACACTTCCAAACAATTCACACAATCCAATAATTCTGATTCATGGGGAAATTCAGGGGCGGCTTCGAAATCTCATAATTCAGGGAGTACTCGTGCGGGAAAAGGTGAAGAAGATTGGGAATGTGAACCATCTAAAGTTGTGAATTTATTAGGTCCTCCCCAAATGCAAAATGATATGGATGACAAAAATGGAAAAAAAAACTTCAAAGTGGATGAAAAATCGTACAAAGAATATGGTGGAAAGGAAAATTTAGTTATATCAAAAGATGATAACGGAAGAAAAATAACCCTAAAGCCAAAGGATGGAAAAGATATGAAATCAAATGCATCCAGCAAGGTAAATGTAATTAAATATTTTCGATATACTCGAATTTGAATAATACCACGGGTTCTAACTTACAATTATACAAATATGGTTTTGTAGTTGAAAGAGTCATCCGGAATTGTGTCTGGTGATTTAGTGGGAGATGAACAGGATTTACCTTTTGAAAATGACCATGTTCGTGAGGATTAAGGATTCATTTTGTTCTAGAAGTAAATCCATTCCAACGTGAATTCTCCGTCTCTTAATTTTCGATTTTACGAAAATCTATTCCATGGATATCCGCTTTTTATCCTTTTCAAAACTTTGTGGATATGTTTTAAAGTTTTAGGGAATGTCTGAAGTTTTAATTACAACATTAATGATTTTGTCCTGTAAACAATGCAAGCAGTCAGGATTTGTTTAAAGTCTGCTTCATGTGGTGTACTGTGTACATATAATATAGTAGTTTACTATTTTAAAAGTTCTCTTCACGTGTATTTGTCTTACAAAAGCAAGAAAAAATTGCAAATTATTTAAATGTGTGATTAAAGGCTATAGGTTAATTAAACTCGAATCAAACAAAAAACAGTTTACTGAAATTAAAATTTAAAGTTGACCGTTTAACATAATTTAATACGAATGAATTACTTAACTAGAATAAAAGATGAATATGAAAAGAATATATGAAATAATGCAATCATTTTTTGTAGTTATTTATAGTTTTCGCGTATACGAGTTTAGTTTTACTCAAAGAACTACATAGACGAATTTGCTTTGCTTAGTACAATTTTAGCAGATGTGTTAAGAATTTTATATACGAAGTTTATGTTAATAAGCTGGAGCTCTGTGTCGAAATATCAATTACCAATCATTTTGTAATGACATCCTTCATTTCGAAGAAGTTTTTCAGTCGTTGGACGTTGCCTTTAGACTTTTCTTGCTCATCAGGAATAGTAGAAGTAGCATCTAATTTAGCTTTCGTGGAAATGTAGCTGGAAATATTTTCTTTGCACATTGATTTAATTTCCGTGGGAGCATCAGTGTTGCAATCTCTAGAGTATTCCTGGAAAGCAAACTCCTTTTAAAAAGCCTGTGCATGGTTCTAAATTAGATAATGTCTAATTATCGGGTAAACATTAGTATGTGTATATGGAAGTTTTAACTTGTCTTGGTGAAAATTGACCTTATCAATGTTGAAGTACTCGATTGCTTCTGAACAGTGCTCAAATTGACCCACCACCGTCGAACCGGGTACGTCTAATTGTTGTGAAAGTGCAAGATCTGGTTTGGTGGCTATTTTAGATTGTTCTGCAAGAATGGTTCTTTGGGTGTCTCCACTCTTCCCTAACATATTTAATTTTTCTTCTTCCTTTTGCAAGTTGATTAGGCTGGTGAAAACCGCTTTAGCATCCTCGAAGCAATCTTTAATGAACACCGTCGTCGAATCCATTAGCTCAATCTAGAGGAAACTATATAGACTGCAATCTTGAAAAATTCTAATTATTTTCTATTAAAAAAATTATGTAAAAATAAATTATTTAATATTGCGCTTCTTGGGAACTGTGGATATATTTCACGCACATATAAGTCATGACAACATTTACTAACGAATTTTAATCAGAAAACCAAGCAGCGCAATTGAATTTATCTAGTCAAGTGTAGAGAGAGAGTGTCACTATTGTGATTGCCATATGACACAGAATACTTGATACATTATAAAAAAATTTCACGGTATGGTTTAACATCAAAATGATCTTATAAGCTTGCTAATATACAAAAATTGAGTTGTCCACTTATGAATGGTTACAGGCACTATTTGGTAAAGTATTGTTAAAGTATACTTGTGCAACACTTTTAATGGGTGTACGTTGAATATGTATTTAAACAATCGACGTTTAAAAAGACAACGAGATTATCGGCCCATTTCAAATTTACTAATGATCATGTTTATCCTCTTCAATGTAATAATAATACTGCAGCTGTAAGTGTAATTCATTATCACTAAGGATAATTATCAGTGAACCCTGGAGGCTTACCACATTTCAATCATCATATTTGCGAATTTTAACCTAAAATGTTGCTAAAATGTGTACATGTACTTTATAATATTTCACTCGGATTTTTTTCGGCCTGCGGCAGAAACTTATTTTTCTCTATGCAAGATTTGCAAGATAGCAACCCCCAAAGGAGAAATATGCGGCTACGCCACTGGGTTTATCAATCCTGTACTTTCAACTAGACCGATATCTACTTTTACATTTCTTTTCGGTTAGATTTCCGAATATCTTTGTGGTTTGTGAGCCGACGAATATCACAACCTATTTAATACATGTATGTATAGAGGGTGTTCCGGCTAAAACTTTACGACTTTGACATTGAATTGCTCTGTAACTATAAGACCGATTTAATTTTATATATCTTGTTTTGAAGAGGAAGAAATTTTCTACAATGCATGACCACAGCCGACTGTGATTTATTGTTGACATCTCTGATAGACACTTCAGCACGCATTACACATTTCAGAAGTTATTCCAATGCATTCCTTCTGTAATCTTAGTAACTTGTCGAAGTTGCTGTCTGGTTTCGGGAGCTCTTCGTCTGACTTTTTCTTTGAGGTAGGGCCATAGAAAGAAGTCTGCACAGGGGTCAAATCTGGTGGTCGAGATGGCCACTCTACTGGTACGCTGGACTTCAGCGTAATTTCTAACCTCCCAATGATTTTTAAAGAGTCAAATTCGCTAATCCTCGGACTAAGGCATTTCAAATATTCGAAATTCGCATTTTTTCTCAAACTGACATTGAGAGTAAAATTCCAACTGTACATAGTGCAAACGCATTTTTCTTATCTCATGATAAGGTATTGCTCAATGAATCAGGCTCTTTTGTTGGAAACAAAACTCCTTTTTTATCTCTATTACGGAAAATTTCGGGTAGGAATGTCTGTCAGCGACGATGGTGATGGTCACGTTTTGCAGCAAATTTTTTCCTCTTCAAAACAAGTTACACACATACATAGAAATCGGTCTTATGGTTAAAGAGTAATTTAATGTCAAAGTCTTAAAGTTTTAGCCGCCACACCCGATATGATAGACTAGCACTAGCAGTCTAGCACTAGCACTATTTTCGGGAGAGTTCAGCGTCAGGTTGCGGAAACACTATTCTTCGAGGAAGGCGAATTATCTAACGGACAATTGATTGTAAAGGAACAAAATGATTTCAATGATATTCTCAACAAATTTTACAGAAATTCACGAAGGATATACTTTTTTCTTGACTTCTCTTCAAATTACACCGCACAGGAAAATAATATTCAGAGTGGTATAACCGCCATACTCGTGGTTGCTCTTCACGGTAGCGCGTGCATTAACAATTTCTTCGTTAATCTTATGGGAGATTTAATGATTTTCTTGCTATGTTTATGCGGATTAAAAACTGTTGACAATTTTACCATTTACTACAAAAAAAAGCATGAAACCACCGAGGACATCGTGGAGCGCACTGAAAACGTAAATATTGTATATATTATTTATATCCGAATTGTCAATTACATAATTCTATAATTACGTGCTTTTGAAATATGGACGAATACTTTTGAAAACATATTTTGGAATTATTGTTGATCTAAATGTTTTTGATTTGAGCCAGTACAAGCAGCTTAGAAATGTATTTGAATGCATGAATAATGCCTATGGACTCGTCATTGTACTCATGATTTTTTTCCACGTTCCGTTTTTCCTTTTTAACGGTATTGTGTTTAGTGGCCACTTTTTGGGAATTCAATTTATGTTTCATTTAATTCTGTACTACGTATTTTTGCACGCTATTTTAATAAATGCAGCTGAAATTCCACACAGGGTAAGCATAACATATGTAGGTAATTCAGTAATAGCCACTTCCCTGTATTATACAGTTGTATCGCATTTTCATACTCCCATTATCTTTCTATAGATTTCCAAGTTTTACCATTGGATCCTAAACGACTAAAATACCACCGGGTTGTCCCTGCAAACAGCGAGTTCATTATGTCATCGCAATCAAAGGTGCTGGACTGCTCGTGTTGACCTACAGATTCATTTTTGCGGTATTAAGAAGATACATCGTAAAAGTGTGTGAAATACTTTGCACACAAGCACAGCAATTGATATACCGAGAAACAGTAGTATGTGTATATGTATAGCAAAGATGCCAAATTACAAATTTGTAGCTGGACCTACTGTGAATTTCTATTTCTGTTGTAGGTGTCTGGTGATATGCTAATGTATTCCATTATACTTACCCAATCCCGGACTCCATGTTGTTGTGCGAGCAATTACTGTAGTAAATCATTCGTAGAGTGGATTGCTTATCTTGCGCATTTTGTTTGATTTTATTGTTACAACTGATTTCATACAAGTATGAAGTGCCAATAAGAAAAGAGTTACATTTAAATGTAATAATACAATCTGTATAAGACCTTATCTTCAGATAAATGTGTACATAGATTGAAATCAAATATGAGCTATTTATAATAAATTTTTAATGTTCAAAATCTGCCTGTTCATTGTCCTCCAATTGCAGATTTTGTTCAAATCCAGCCCCATCATCCATATCTGAGTTTTCTAAAGTCTCTTCTTCGTACTCTGATTGCTTACTGGGCCAACTGGGCACAAAAAGTTGCTTGAGATTCTGGGCCGTGCATTGCTCTCTGCCTTCCAGTCTAGCGAACGGAACTGGTATTGCACTTTTCCACAGAAGAACAGTAGGCAGAATCTTTAGTTGTACCTTTTGATCTCCCTTAAATGGGCAGTCATCTTGTTCCCATTGTTCGTTGGTTCCAACTTTCACCTTGAGAATATAACTTTCAGGTGGGAAGGTAGGTCCACTTTCCGCCAACATCTGCAAAAGCGTTTCTTCCACTACAATTATAATAAAACATGAGAAAGGACTTACCAGATGGTGAATCGGAATATTTACTCTCCTGTGAAAAAGACTAATAAGTGAAATATTTACAAAGTTTGCAGTCAAGGCTCCAGTTTTTCCCATGAGCTTCGCTGCCTTTGAAAATGACCACCAGAGGAATTTTCCCAGGATCCTTGTCTAAAACTTTGATTCTTGCTCTAAAATAGAAGTAACCTTCAATTACCTCTTCCTGAACGAATTTGTGTTCGTTGACGGACACCATGATTCCCTGATGGTGATAATATTTTATACTTAATTAGGTAAAAATTGATTTGCGAGTTTCGACTTAAATAAGCTTATTGTTTTTAATAATATTTCTTATTATTAAGGATGAACAGAAAACATCAACCTACCATTATTGATTTTGAGTAATTACTGCATAACGCAAACAGAAATTATCAAGCTTGAGAGAAAATATTTTTGTTTGCTACTTATCCTGTTGCTGAGGGACTGAAATGAATGAGGGAAGAAATTGAGCATAGACAATTATCATCTCTCAAATCATTTCTCAAAAGTCTTATCCGATCATAAAAAATTGCTATTCAATTAATTAAATGTTCATTTGATTACACAATTTATTGCAGTTTCATTATTATAAAATTGTAAGTAACATTATTATGGTATTTTACAGATATTATATCGTCTTCAAATATGGAAATAAAGGAATTTTAAAAACACAAATTACAATGCACTGTAATATCTTAGACGATTAAGAATGCATTTACCAAACGGCGCATTTATTTACCGGGTTCATATTGGTTCGCAATGGACAATTGAAGTCTATTGCAAATTGTTTCATATTGGCCATGGTTCCACGGACACGAAACTCGCCGGGTAAATGAACAGCAGTCAAAAGACTTTGCATCATTGACTCAGGTCGTTGTTTACTGCACCAATTATTAGCAGCACTAATCCAAAAAAGTTGATTTGGAGTATAAGGAAGACCTGGCAATTTCTGCAAAAAAACAAAACAAAAAGCATTGCAATGAAAGGTGTATCAATAATAATTCCATTTGAATTTGAAATTATTGTTGTTTGCGTACCTTTTCCACGCCATTCTTGTTAAGCCAAGTTTGATAGCCTTGGTATGCTACCTTCAGTCCACCATTGTCAGCTATGTTCTCTCCTTGAGAAATGAATCCGTTAAGCTGCAAATACGATTTGATTCAGTTAAAAACTTTGTTCTATTTGCAATGTAGAAATGGTAAACTAAATACACACCGGAATAGTTCTTTTCGTCAACGGATCGGTGTAAGTGAACTGTCCGTATTGGTGTATCATGCATTGCGTCTTTTTCAAGTAGGACCCTTTGGTAAATGGATCCCACCATTCTTTCAAATTTCCTTGACTATCAAACATTCTCCCCTATGAAATACAAGAAATATTAAAGTCGCAGAGGATTTTCAATTGAAATCAGGATGATCAAAACTTAAACTACAGGTTTTTCGTAAGATTCTTACTTGGTCATCCAAAGAATGAGAAATTTCGTGACCAATGACCCAACCAATGGCACCATAATTCAAGTATTTAGGTCGGTCACTACCAAAAAAGTTTTCTTGCAAAATACCAGCAGGAAATTCTGTCCAAATAACAGCAAACAATTTTACCAAAAAAAACACAATTCTTTACAAGTAACACTGCAAACTGCAAACATGCATTGCAATTATTTTTTCCTTCACTTACGGATAGAGTTCTGCATCGGAGAGTAAAATGCATTTGCAATGGCAACTTTTCCGTAAGCCTTCCAATCTGATTTGTCGTTCATTTGACGCAGTTTTTCCATTGCATACTTAGTGGACGCAACAGTCAATGCAAGAATGTTTTCCATGTAATCTTCACTTGTAAAGTCCAACTAAATGAACACACCAAAAGATCATTTTAGAAATCTATTGGTATTTTAGGTATAAAATTTACACAGAAAATTTTAAATTTCTTTCTTACATTTTTGTATAAATCGGTGAGAGCCTGATCGTCCAAAAGCTCTTGAGGAAACCCAATGTGTGCCGCCATTGAAGAAGCTTTCTCCCACGCTAATGATCTAAAAGTAAATAAAACTCCAACTTAGTAATCACCTTATAAACACACAGGCCATCAAACATCCGGTTAAAACTCTTACTTTGTGTTGTCATCCATCCAATCTACTTTGTTCAAGGATTCGAGGAAAGCTTGTCGAATATCATCCACCATAGAAATGGCTGCTTCACGAGCATCTTCTCTGAAATGACGACGAACATACAAAGCACTGATGGCGTGAGGAAAACTGCAAAATCGGAGAATAAATTGTATTGTTTGCATAAATACTATCTGCTCCATTCACATTTAATATGCATGATTTTTTCAGGCATACCCTGAACTGACGACTCCAACACATTCTTTCCATCTAAGAGGTAATTGTCGCTGTCCAGAAATCATGCTAGAAAATTGAAATTCCAATGCACGAGCAGGAGTATTTAAATAGCGAACGGAAGATGAGGCAGCTCTCCACATGACATAATTTGCTAAAATTCTAATAAAATCATTTCGGTCAATATTTATACATTTATTATTTAATTACAATGTGAACGAGATAACTTATTTCATTACCGTTTGTCGGTGGTTTCCAAAAGTTTTATTAAAGTGGCTAGTTGACTAGGTGCGGACAAGATTATTCGTTCTCCATGTCGTATTTTAATCTGTTATAAATATCGATTCGTTTCATAATACGAAATTTTAAATAAGTATCAGTGGCTAATTAAAATTTAAAATTTTGTTACTTACATTGGATGGTAAAATGCGCTGAAGGTAAGTAAGCCATGGAATCGTTGGGAATTGTTTCTGGAGATCGGTGAGAGTTGTTGGATTATAAAATTTTGTTGCATTACGCTTTAGTTCTTTTGGAACAGAAATCTGTGAGATAAGAAACATAAATCAACATGTACATTTGATTGTAAATCTGTAAATCTGAATTAATGAGCTAATATTAAATGTAGAACTTACATCGGCCAGTTTTCTTTCAAAGTCTAGCACATCTCTCATTTCACGTTGTGCATCAACAGGATTAGCTCCAAGTAAAACGGCAAGGTCAATCTTAAAAATTTGCATACGTTAATCACATGAACTAATTGAGCGAAAGATAGAGACAAAATGTTATACAAATGTAAGAAAGTAAACACCTGGTACTTATGATAAGCTCTGACAAATGGAGGAATTGAGAATTGTTCTCGACCAATTGATAGCGCAGGTTCGTCAATCTGTATAAAAAATTAATTGTAATTCGGTTGAGAAGTATTTTCCCCTCGGTAAACTATATTTTAATATCAAGCTGTGGAAATAAGTATTGGCTAAACTTACGATAATGACGTTTCTAGTAGAATTCTTGAGATCAGGGCTGACTGCTAGTCGCAAGAAATAACCAGTTGCATAACCGACTTCTCCGAATTTGTAAATCGATGTTAACCATTCCCAGTTCTCGGATTTCCAAGCGTTTCCTTCAAGAACGGGCCATCCGCCCAACTTGTGAAGAATATTTGTAAGTGGATTCAGTCCATGAGATTCGATAACAGCTACAATTTATAATTCAAGTTTTTTTAACTACTTATTAGTTAATGACAACAACATCAGGTACAGAAATACGGTTGTATCCCTAGGTAGATACTTACGGATATTGACACAAGAGTTATATAGTTGCTTGACCAGACGAAATGGTTTGGGTTCGGTAGGACTAGGAGAAGTTTCCACTAGCGCTCTGATTTGATGAATTAACTTGTCCCCAATCTTATTCAATGGATTAATCTCCGCCTTATCATCTGGAATCGTTGTTTTCTTCATGAAGCCTCCACAAGCAAATTCGTAAAAGTTGTCACAAGGGTCGGCTTCAAGGTTCATTTTATCCAGTAACTTTGCAGCTTTAATAATTGTTTAAAAATTTCTCATTATTTTACACAACAATTAAATACCTAATCCAACATTTTCTTTGTGAAAAATATTTACCGGCTGAGACACATCCAGGGGTCAAACAGATATCATCATTGTTCTGGCACGGTGGAACGGTGTTTTCATGCTCGGGTTCAATAAAGTTGGCGCTTTTCACGGCAATGGCAATATAATTCGGAGTTGGCTTTTCTTCAACTTGTATTGTGGGTGGAGGCGTGTCTGTAAATCAAGACAAAATCTTATACAGTTACAATTTTCTCTCAAAACTTTTCCATCATAATTACAGGCAAATATAACTAATTGTGTAATTTTTATTCAATTTACCTGAGAAGCAAATACAGCAATCGCCATTGGGGTCACAAGTTCCGCTTGAAAATCCTAAATTGACACAATGAGTCTGACAAGACGCACTTGTCAAACTGCTGCATCGGGGAACATCAGCAGTATTGCAGTCAATAGCTTGATGGACAAACCTGCCTTTCACCTAAACACGAAGAACGAAAACACCATTGCAAATTACTAGTTAATTAAATAAAATATTGCTTTTTATTAGAATTTCTTTGAGAAAATGATTCGACGTACCTGAGAAATGACAGAGTAGTTGGTGAGCAGAATATAAACGAACGCTTCGTTTGTTTTCCACTTTCTCATGGTTGCGAAAAAGATTTCTCTTCGGACGACTAACAATATATTTAACTTGGTAAAAAAATATCTATTCTCTAACAAACAAGTACAACTTGCAGTCTTTAATAATTCTTCTGGTATATTTTGTACCGAATTCAGACCTAGTGGCTGAGACTATTTCACGATAAGCAGTTCAAAGGAAGACTGACTGCTAGTTCTTCATACATTAGCTATTTATACTGGAAGGTTGAAACCCAGTTGTTGGTCCAATTCTCAATCTTCGTCGCAGAGCATCTTTCTTGCGTATTTGCATGTACTGCTAAAATAATATTACGTAGATTAGACACTCTAACTATGTACATATAAGATGAGATAGCATTTATGCTACTGTAGTAAAATACACCTTGTCCTACTATTGAATCAAGAAAGCTTCAAAGATTTCTCATTATGACGTAAGCTGAAAGTCTTGGAACTTTGCGTTGTACAATAAGTTAACTTCATCTTGTTTGTCCAGTCTGTCATAAAAACACTTTTGAATACAATGCCCAGCCACTGGATATCCAGAAATACATAATAATATGAGTCGTAGATGTAGAAAGCAGGTGGGATAATCTTATATACACGCTCGCAAGCTGTATATGAAAACGGCAGAATACCTAATACATCTTGGGGGTTGCATCAGCTTCTCAGCAATAAGTTGTACAGCATTAAATGATACACCACTATTAGATCAAGCATCAGATCAAGCAAAGACGGACAAGACTGCGAGACGAAGAGTATCCGTAGAGTGGTGTCTGCGGCTGGGTATATTCCACTACTGTAAGCACATCAAGTATACGCTCTTTTAAGAGTCAAGGTATTTTCTTCAGGTTGATTGCCCGATGCTCTGTGCCTTACATATTTATTATTGTTATTTGTTTTCTGCAACAGGCAAATCGACAGTCTTCTATTTTGCTTCTCATCATTCTCATTTCAAAGGTTAATTTGTTTTGGGCTTGGCAGCGCCCACAACAACATCGTAAGGGATAATCGTTGCTACAACGTAGAAATGTGCTCTCGATGTTCTAGGAATGCGAATGCCGTGGCCATGACGTTGTGTTATCAGTTTGATGCAGTGGAAGTATTGAAACATAAGTATTTGTGCGTTACATCTTTCTGATTTTCATTTCAGATTAATCAGAGGTAGAGTTATTATTGCGATGTTGTTGCTGACTGCATGCAGTTTTTGACTTGCATTGCCGCACATTTCCAAGAACAGGAGTTAACGTGTGTTTTTGCGTGAGAATCCATGCACTTCGCTGTTAAATACGGTGACGTAGTGCATGATGCATAGCAGAATATGAGGACAAGCGTGCAAAGGTCAACCTAGAAACTTATAAATCATAAAATCCTTTGAGATAATTATTACTATTACATGCATTGGGTAGCTACATTTTCAATTCCAATTGCTATTTGCATTTCTATTCTGTTCTTTTGTAGAAGCAATGGAAATTCTTAATCCAGATATTGACTCAAGAGTGGGAAATAATAGATTACAGATATCTTTGTCGAACGAAATAATTTTCGCATGTTACATTACGACTGGGCGGGACCCATTTTCAGTTCTCACAGCAGCAGAAGAATAAGAATTTCAAAGACAATGATCAGCGAACGGCTTATTCCATCGTGTATTTTCGACGTATACTTATCATTTGCATTGTAATGCTCCATGTGTGGTGGTCAATGCCAAATGGATAGAATCAACAGCGAAACTATGCATGTGAAAGAGTTGTTGTTAATAGGCTCGGGTTATGCTCTCAAAGCATTAAGGACCGAGGTAACATAGTAATAATGAGAAAAAACGAAACAGGTTGGCTAGGCTCATGCTCAATGCGTGAAAATATTCATGTATAATTCATGCAGTGCCACAATTGCTAAGCTGCAGATTCAACATTGAATCATTTTGGTAACGATTAACGATTGCTTGACAAATATATTGGCTCTTGTATCGGTGTAACTCCCTTCGGTTCATCGCCAACTTTTTTGTGGTTCTTGATACTTATTTAGTAGGATCGCAAAAGTAGCTAAAATCCGGTCGTGTCTCCCTTCTAGTGATCGGACCATTTCATTCCATTTCATTTCATTTCATTTACTGAAAAAAAATGAAATGAAATGAAATGAAAATATTTCGAAATGAAATGAAATGGAAGATTTGGAAAAATGAAAT
>JABASC010000212.1:0-52868 GCA_019776185.1 Plutomurus gul
ATGGGCTGGATGGGCTGGATGGGAAGAGCCATCCTCTAAGGATGGGCTGGATGGGCTGGATGGGAAGGGCCATCCTCTAAGGATGGGCTGGATGGGCTGGATGGGAAGAGCCATCCTCTAAGGATGGGCTGGATGGGAAGGCTGGTTTTTCGCCATCCGTTTGTACTGTGTACTACACAGTACAAATACTTATTCAGTACGTGCATGTACCCAAAGCTGACCTAAGGTGGCTTTCGGTTGAGACCTTTCCATGCGGTTGGCTTCTGTAAACTCCATTGTAGAGTATTAATACAATGTATAAGTAAATAAATACGCTTGGAAAGTTTCGCTGGCCCAATCAGCCTAGATTATAAAATGTACATTACCAATATCCGAACCTAGCAACTATTCACCATTAAATATTGCACAAAGCGTAAGTCGTTTTCCTTTATAATGTATTATATCCTCTTATCGTGACTAACGCCACTATGGAGGCAGTAGAATACTGTGTACACGAAAATTGGAATATTTCCATTAGTGATCCACCGTATGGATTGTAGCTAAGCGTATATGTATATTGTGCAGTCACGCAAAGAAATGAGAATATCGGTAGACATGACAAGGTACAGTAAAGTACTAAATTATTAATTTGAGTCGGAATACCCGCACACAGTATCCTAATGTCACAAAGCGATTATATTTGTATGTGGTAATAAGGCGGATGCCTTTTATAAGTAGTGTTAGGTAAACCATTTAAGAAGTTGGGTCTGGGTGAAGGTGTGTGAGCAAACAAAAATGTAGTAACCAAAACTTTCAGTATTTTTCTTGAGCAATTACAATAGTGCTTTCTTTACTTACTGCTCCGTTAGTCCTGTAATTGTGGATAGTTGTATGTACTTAAAACAAACACATCAAACTTAAGACTCGTGCAACCTACCCTAATCTTAATTCTCATAAAATTTTATCCCAGCCATTCTAGTGTAATACACAAGTGCTTCAGGTTGCGCATTCATCAAAAATCATAAGTTGTAACGGTTGTGTACAAATGTTGGCTGGTCTCTAGGTAGACTATCAGTTGCGAGATGCTATTCATTGGCTGATTTGATTTGTTCAGTCCGCAATAATAAAAATATTTGACTTTACAAATAGTCCGTAAATATAACAATCAGTCAAAAAGTATAAGGTCAAGCCAGGCTAATGTCAGTGGTTGGCTGGTTGGGCTGAAAGTTGTCAAGTGCTGCAATAAATGAGTCGAGTTCCAAGGATCTTTATATCCTTCAGTCAGACTTTACATGTAGAACTTGAAGCAGTGACAGTATAGACTTTCTGTCTGTGTTTGCATTCTCTTCATAATCTCATAGTTAATGGAAGCTACAGCGTAGTTTAATTAGGATAACGTCATGATTCAAGATAAAGGGAGTCATGAATCAGAGATAACAAAAATATAAAGCAAGAGCAAATAAATGTCGAGAGATTGACGGGGAAGGTGGTTTCATTCGTAAAGTTGCCTTCGTCAAACTGCCATCGTGCCGTTACATTTGCGTTTGTTTACACGGTAGAGATTCTAATTTTAGCCTTATAGAATATTTGTGTAGTTAAATTTTGATAACCGTATACACCGTATATGGGCGATGGGTCGTGTTAAATTGAGATTAGGACAAAAGGGGTTTTCGAAACGTCTCAAGCCTGCCTTCGAATATGTAGATTGGGCAAGTCTTTCTTTAGCTGGACGTCAAAACGGAACAGAAGGAATGACCTGGGACGGAAGTTCTGCTAAACTGTTACAAACTTTGTCGATTCACACCGGGGATGTCAATAGTGTTGCCTTTGGGAGGGATTTCACCCTGGCCACTGGATCTGGGTACTTTTGATTTTAACTTTCATATTCTCCGTAAACCGTTTATTCTAATGAATTCACATCACAGTAAAAGAATTTCAGGCTAATTATAGTATTTCTGTGTCGCAGTGACAAAAAAGTACAAATATGCAAATGGAAAAAAGAGTCTGGATTTTCGCCTTTGGAATTTTCACCACTAAAGGAGCACAAATATGGGGTATAGTATAAAACGTTTTCATAACTCATTATGAGCCAACTGACAAGCTGCTCACTCAGTCGAATTGAATTCTCTAATTCTTATGAACAGATAACGTGCGTCAACTTCTCGCCTTTTGGAACAATCCTCGCTACTTGCTCGGTGGATGGGAATACCATACTTTGGGATGTGACAGTAAGTACAAATTGAGACTTTATAAAAGGTATCGATCTACAGAATGGAGAATGGGGAATTCGACCACTCAAGTACGCCAATCTGGTTACACTTTAATTTTACTGTTTGCAGACGGGAGACAAACTAACCAGTTTCATCGCTCCAGGAAATTCCGTTGTTCGAATTTGTAAATTTTCTCTAAACTCAGCCTTATTGTTTACCGCAGGAGATGACGGAGCGGTGAACATTTTCAATGTTTCAACAAGCAGTCTGCAAAAGTATGAATTATTGTATAATGTGGCCAGGTATCGTCAGTTGTCTGTCATACGCCTTTAATTGCATACATTATTTGTAGAACATTATTAGCGCACGAAGAAGCCGTGTACAGTGGAAGCTTTCTACCAGACGATAACTATCTTGTAAGCGGCTGCAGTGCTGGTCTTTTGTATTTATGGTCCATCAGCCAAGACAAGCCTGTAGCTGCAACGGACAATGCTCATGGTACTTGGCAAAAATTGAAGCAGACAAAAAATCAATTTTTCTTTTTCTTTGAAAATACTATATATTATAGACTTTAAACAAGTAGCACGACAAATGTTATTTGTTTCTATTACTGAAAGGTGTATAGTGCTGAGATTACAATGTATTATTATTACATTATTTTTGAGGTTTGATGTAAATGCACGTTTTATTGTGCTTAGATCTGGGCATCACTTCCATAGAGTTTTCTAAGCTGCTTATTGACTGTAAGTTTGAAAAATAAATGGCTTTTCGACCGATTGTTATTAAAAGTTCTGTACGCCAATTGAATTTAGATTTATTGAAACAATTGAATTTTATTTATTCATAGGTGACGGTGGATTAGGAAAGTTGTGCCTTATGGTGACTGGCGGGCATGGTAATTTATATTTATGTATCATTATTCTCATTATATATCGCATGAGTTTTCAGTTTTCAACGTACTTTTGAATTGTAGTCTCCAAGTCTAAATTCCTTTTTTACTCTCGTAACAGACCACAACGTAAAAATGTGGAATGTAAAGTTGGGCATGGAGTTTTCTATACATTTGATTCGAACTATCCCTGGACACTCTGAAACAGTAATGTCCGTAGCAATAAGTGACGCTGTAGGTCTTATTGCGTCGACTTCTGGAGACAAGACACTAAGGATTTGGAATGTACGTTATAAATTAATGCTTTAGATAGTTGCGCACTGTCTTTAAAAATTTATACGTGTACTAATGGATTTATGAGTTTTATAATGAAGACTTTCGGGGGTTTTACAGCTTGGTGGAGCATGCATGAAAGTTTTAGAAGGTCATACAAGGTATGTCACATGCTGCAAATTCAGTCATGATGGGAAGTTAGTGGCTACAGGTAAATATACAATTTACTATGGTATTAGCAATCTCTCATGTGTTGTGTGAAGGTGGTACTTACATAATTTTCACTTTCAGGGTCGAATGATAAAAATTGCTTGATTTGGGATTTAAGTGGGACACTGAGTATAGATGATGAATTGCGTGGGGACGAGTACAGTATTTCAGCTGGTGAAATGTGGTATCAGTACGAAAAACTGTGTCGATCTCGAATGCTTCAAGAAGAAAATGGAGTTTCGTTAAAAGCCAGTTTCCATGTACCCAAAGTAGATTTCAACTCTTGCCTCTTCATTGGTGGATCAGTTATTGTTGCAGCTGCCAGGTCCGTTTGATTTTTGTACCTTGAAGTATAATTAGACTGACTCAATGATTCTTCATAAACCTAACTAATTACTAGAGTTGAGATTGAAAGCTTGTACTGAGTTATTCGTCTTGTTTATAATCACCATTAGCATTATGTGTGTAATCATTTATTGTATTGTTGCATGCTTGACTTTGATGAATATAAAACCATTATATAAATTACCGTGTATAGCTAACAAACGTATATTTAGTGTTTGTCTAACGCTTCGAAGATGTAATTTTGGAATTATGCGGTTCTATTTCTTCCCTGGTTGTATTATTGTTAACTACCTTTTGACTTGGATTGATTGACAATTCTGCATCGTGTTCTCTTCATTCTGCTAACTTCCTACATTAATGTTGGGTATCGCAAACTATGGGTTGCTTGCATGTGCTTGAATTGGATCTTTGTTGATTGTTTTCAATACAACAGCAGCTCCAAATGTGTCTTTGCCTGGGATTTGGCAACAAACGAAGAAATAGACATATCATCCATTTGTTCGCACAAATATGCTGTCAACTGTGTGGCCTACTCACCCCAACTCGATATTGTGGCTTCTGCTAGTACAGACGGAACTGTGAATCTTTTCAACACAAGGGTAATTGAAACCCATTTATTGGCCTTGATAGAGAAATGGCTGCATGTTTTTAACAAAGAAAATTATTTAGGAAAAGAAAGGTGGAATATTTCATCCCTCTGGAGGAGCCTTACGTGTGGTATGCTTTTCTCCCGATGGATGCATGTTGCTGGCTGCTGGTGATGATGAAAAAGCGTCTTTGTGGATTATGGAAACTGTTTCATTAATAAAGTATGAATACTCCACTTAGACAATGAAGTGTTAATCAAACAAAAAATAATGTTACATTTGGTCTTTCTTTTTAAATTTATAGGCAATTTGAAGAACATGAAGCAGCAATTTATGCTGCCGCATTTTCTCCAGACTCTAGATATGTTGTAACAGGATGCGTAAATGGCTATTTGAAGCTTTGGGATAGCTTAGGGGAAGACTGTACTGCATCAATCGTGACACAGGAGGCTCATGAACTTGGAGTGACTTGTAAGTACTATAATTGAGATGGATTTTGGTGTTGGTGGCGGTGACTGCAAAAGAACTATTCACTCTGTACTGGATGAAAAATCATTTGATTGAAAATACTTTTTTAGAACTCGTTGGGAAAAGCATTGTACATTATAAGAATAAGTAGGTTGCACATTTATTTCATTATAAACAACTCGAAGCGCACAAAGCTAATTCATGTACATTTAATTTAAAGACAACATTGGAGAGACTGGTAGGTTAGTAGGTAATGTTCATTGTTGTGGAGGTCGTGGATGAGTAATTAGATATGCCTGATAGAGTCGTTCACCCAATTTGACGTGAGTTCATCGACGTGAAATATCTGAACATAAATACGGACGCACGTTTTTTCTGTATACCGCAACCGTTTCATAAAATTTGTCTGTGTGACTAGGTTGTGATTTTTCTCCAAAGGGACTGGGGGGTTCTCATGGCCAACACCGTTTTCTTTTGTCAACTGGAGGAAATGACTCTTTGATTAAGGTGGTTCTTATAATTATTGGATTTACGAACAACTAAAATGCAAGCTTACCCGAGTATCCAATAAATGTTGATTTATAAACTCAATGTATGTAATCTCGAATATGTATTCGTAGATATGGGAAGTTATGGTTAGCGCCGACGCTTCCAGCATATCTTTGTGGCAAGCATTTACCGACCATGGAAATGCTAATGTTATGTGCGTCAAATTTTCACCTTCCGGAAAATTTTTAGCCTCTGCTGCCGGAGATAAAACTGTTAGACTGTTTGACATGGTAAGTTAAATCTATAATTCAAATTAGAAAATCTACAAAATCTTTCAAAGGATTATAATTAGTATTCTTGACATGCTATCCTTCACTAGGCGTTGGGATGTTGTGTTCAAGTAGTAGAAGCGCACGACCGTTACGTGACAAGCGTGGCTTTTACTGCTTCGAATTCAGATGGGCCGTTATTGGCTTCTTGTAAGTGTGTACCAGTTCTCCTGAATTGAGCATTACAAAGACGTAGTAAATATTTATATCTTGCATATTTATATATGTTGTAGGTTCCGGTGACCACAAAGTATTAGTACATAGACTTCACGGATCTCTAGCATGTGAAACTGCTGCAGTGGAAAACAAAGCCGTTGAAGTAATGATATCTAAGTGGACTTGTGAAGATGTAGTGAACTGGTTGGCAGAAATTGGATTGGGAGACCTTGGTCACGTATTCGAGTCAAATAATATCGAAGGAGAAAAACTGGTGAACATTAACGATTCAGTTTTATCAACTGACCTAGGAATTGGTAAGATACTAGCGACAGGAACATCGCTAGATTTAACCATTACATTTCAGCAATTCATTTACATTACATTTATTTAAGTTTAAAGCAATATTGCAGTGTTAACTTTGTACCTACAGAAGATGAAATTGTCAGGAAGCAAGTATTAACAGAACTGCAGTGGCTCAAATCGCTCGGAATGAGTAATGTTAAAAATAGAACAGGAGGAAGCGGAGCTGTCACAATTGCCGCCCCTGTAGAATTTTTCTGTCCTATAACACATGATATAATGGTGGAACCAGTTAGCACCAGTGGTAAGATTTTCAAAGGACGACGTCCCAAACTTATGTGCTTGTAGATTTACTAGTTGCCTTCAAAACTTTATTCATTTGCAGACGGGCACACGTACGAGAGATCTGCAATAACCGAATGGTTTCTTACCGGTAAAACAACAAGTCCCTTGACGAATGTAGAACTTGAAAGTATGAATTTAACCCCTAATTTTGACTTACAAAATAAAATCTCGGAATTTCTCGCTCAACGTTTGCGCTCATAATAGCAACACTAGCAATAATTTAAACAAACACCGCAAAAGATGTGTGGTTTTTCTCACAACAAAGCCTATAGAATTACCGATCCATCAAGAATAATTGTTCGAAACAATAATGTTACTATCTGTGATTTCATATGCCTGCTTTTGCACCATGTCCGTTGGTACAAGCTACTCCCTGTTCATGTACTTTAAACCATAATGCACAGGAAATGTCTCAATGTAATATTTTAAATGTAATTCATACAAATTAGGAATTTACACGCTTCGATAATTTTGCCTACATTTTCGACACGAAGCGACAACAGTGGAACCAACTATCTTAAACTTAAAGCTATACTACACATTTAGCTCATTCTTAATAATTATAGCAACGATTTATTCATTTTCTGTAAGTCTAGTAGGTTCTACCAGGATAGCCTGAGTTTCCATGTCTTTTATGTAAGCACGCATAAATAAATAAATAAATATGTATGTTGCAAAACCATTTCAGCACTTTTCATTCGCCAAATATAGTTAAGACATTGCATATTTTGATGACTAGTAGATTTTGTTTGTTTGCCTCAACTTTTGAAATTTGAAGTCGCATTATTCGATGATGTATTCTCCCTTTGAGATCCCTCTACATTTTCGTCTTCAATAGGACTAATACTTTGTCTTAACTCGAATAGCTGATGAAGCTGCTGAGTTTCAAATAAATCCAGGTCATCCGGGTGCAAGGACTTTCCGATTGGTTTTGCCGATTTTGGCCCTCGTAAACCCACTTGTTTTACAAGCATTCCACAATAATTCTGTTTAGAATCAAAATGAAATCATATTTCGTGTAACACTACTGGACATTCTAACTCCAAGAGTTTTTAGAGTATACTTTATCTGAAAAAAATTCCTTACGGTCCACTCAACCATGAATGGTCCCACGTGTTCCATTCCAACCGATTTGTGCCTTCTGAATTCATCTTTAACATATTGATCCCCAAGCTGCTGCAATTCACATGGTAGTGCTCGGTGCAATCTTAAAAAAGAAACAAATCACTTGCCACACCAAGCAAAATTTATGATGTTGCTATTTGTTGTTTGTATTCATTATAATTGCTTATTACCTACTTTAAAATTGTTTTGTACAAGAATCTGACTTGCTGCGTGTGGTTCATTTTTTACAGTTTAATATTCACACTCACCGACTCACCGACACCGACACCGCCACCGACTCACGAAACCTGGATGAGACCGTGCTTCTTATTTCTACCACGAGTACTATTTACTACAATTATTTTCAATATCCACTTTCACTTCTAGATCTTTTGATTGCAGAAAAGAACAGCACATTGTATTTGTATAGCTTGAGTTTGACCATACCAAACTTCCAAATAGATGATGTGGAAGAAACTATACTCGTGTAAACTTACATAAATTATGTAATGATTTTTTTAGATAAACAAAACTTTCTTCAGACTTTCTTCGTAGACAGAAAATACATGTATTTTCTAAGTCTGACTTTCACCAAAGGAACACTACCGTACTTCCTCAATACAATTATTGCGCACAAAATAAGGATGATTCATAGGATTAAAACGCGGGTTGTTTAAAGAAACTTAATGAAAGCAAACCAAGTGTCATTGAATGACAAAAAGAAATTTTATTCTTCACTTCTCTGGTTTTGTTTGTTATATCAATATCAAACGATAAACTATTATACGCTTCATTGAAACACTCACTTTTACTAACTTTTATTTCACACTTTGTCTCCTGCATGTATTCTTTGCTCGACCCTCAGAGCAATACTCCAAAAGATGAGTTTGGCAGAAATATTTGCTTCTAAGGAATTTGTTCCAGAAAAATGTAAGTTAACACATTTTCATGCATTCAAATTCTTTTTTTAAAATTTATGTGTCTGACCCCAACAGCATTACAGATTACAGTTAATGTTGATTCCATGTGGAGACACAACGTAAACAGTAAACTTAGAATTTTGCAAATAATATTTGTATTTGACACTTTTTTCCAGATGTAAATGAAATAAGTACACAATGTGTGGGAGGAACTGAGCTACAAAATCAAAAGACGAAACTGCAATCAGTATACGAAGAAACGCATTCAGCCTTAAAGAAAAATGTTTTTCAGCATTATGAACAATTTATTGACACTGCGAAAGATATTTCATGTAAAAGTCATAAGTTCAACCCAAACCCAATGTTCCTTAACAACCTGTACTGGTTGAAGAACATTGAGTTCAACCTTTACTTTCTCAATATTTGTACCCTTTTTCTCAAATAAGTAAAGTGTATGTATACTTTCGTCGTGTTCGGAAAACATAGGTAATGTCATTTATTTTTTACTCTGAATAGATCTGGCTGGGGAAATGTATCAGATATCTCAAATGTTAAGAGATCAGAGAAATCTAATTCAAAACCTTCAGGATATATCGATTCTTGGTGCTCGTAAACCCCCAACTCAAGTCGCAATTACACCTACAGAACCAGACGCTAAAAGTAAAATAGGTGTAGATGAATCACGAAAAAAAATATTGAGTGTTCTTGAAAAAGTGGAAGGAGCTGCGGTAAGTGCATATATGCATATATTTAAATAAAGTCAATCTCGGAAATTTCAATCTCTAATGTTTGTTTACTATTTATAATAAGTTTTTCTAAAATTCTCACATGCAGTTAGTTAATCAATGTATGTACTACTGAATAGGAATTATCCCAAATTAGGGTGTGTAGATTAGTTGAACCAGCTTTCAATCGATTACATTATAATGTGTGGATAAATGTGAACTTCCACGCTGAAAGTACAAAGTACATCTTCCGATCAGGTTATTGAATTCATGTGGACTTTCTGACTCGTTCAATTAAATGAAGAATTATATTGTTATATTCTCTCCAAGGAAATTTGTGCACATTATGTACTGCTGCACCAAACAATTTAAGTCCAAAAAATCGGCACATTCGTTGCCCTTACATTAATGATCTTTGACATTATTTACAAGTAGAAATCTCAATACAATTATTTTCGTGCATTTTAAAATTTTTTAAGGTGTACAATTGCAGTCACAAAAATTGACCTTTTCAGTTTTTTCAGTGATGAAACACAATATGAAAGTTCATAAGAATGTATAAATTGTGTATATTTCATGTTTCAGGAAATAATTGAAGATGAAAGTCGGAACCTTATGTTTGAAGGGGACTTGTTGGAAATTGATCCTGATAATTATTCAGCAGTACAGAGAAAAAGAGGCTACTTATTCAATGACGGCATTATGTTGGCTGTTTGGGTACCTAATAGGTGAGCGGTTTATTTACATGGCCCATCAAATGTGTTATCCAGCATAGCATTACGATAGAATCTGTATTTTTGAATTTCAGACGGGGCCCTCAACGTTACAAGTTTGAAGCTTTTTACGAATTAGGCTCCATTGGTCTTGTCGTTAACATTCGAGATCCAGAATGCCCAAAACACACATTCAAACTGCTAATTTTTCCAAGTGTACATTTGTTGCAATGCCCTAATCAACAAGATAAAGTAAAGCCTTCTTAACTATCCGATGTTTCATGATTGTGCATGATGATGTTGACGAAACGTTCTTAAATTTATAGGACTCGTGGGTAAACCAAATAGAGTCGATGCAGAAAATCTTAAGAAATCCTCAGAAAGCAGTCGGAATTACGAAAGTTATGTCATTAGAAAGCCCAACTCATGAAACGAATCCGTCCTTGGATTCAGAACGAGCAAGAAGTCCCGAAGATTCTATGGGAATGGTTTCGTTTCAACCACCTTTGCCTGATTGGATTGTAGATATCCCTGAAGACCTTGATGTATTTATCGCCCAAAGAAACTTCACTGAAGCTGTCAACCATTATGAATCATTCCAAGAATTTTTGGAGTCTCAACCTATAACCACAAATCTGAAAGATATTAAGTAAATATCGTCACATAGATTCTAGATACTCTTAAATGTTGAAATGAACTGATGCAATCTTAAAATTTAGGGTGAAAGTGGAGTTGCGTATAAAAACGCTTATTGATATTCTCGTAACCGATTTGGAGATAATGACACCTGAAAAAATTTTGCAAGGAGGGCCGCGATCCATCCGAAAGTCCGTTGAATTACTTGTACGTTTGGGAAGGGAAAATCAGGCGTCACAACTGTTTTTGGCTTATCGCTCGGCTTTCATCAAATTGCGGTATAAATTTTCTTCTCTATTAGACAATGTTTTTCAATTAAATATTCAACTCTTCATATAGTAATGCTGATTTTGTTTTGTAGGCTAAAGCGGTTGAAAACCGAAGGTAGGAGCCAATTGTATTTAGATCACATGGCTGTAATATTCTTCAGCAATGTTGTCGAGACCATGAGAGAGTACAAGAGATCGTTTTCAGACCGAACTGCTGGAACAGCCTGTATGTTGTTTAGAGTTTGAAATTAACTGTTAGTAGTGCAGATGTACGATTTGCTAAATATAGATTCACTAATTATTATGGGCGGTTGTAATTGCAGGTTTAGTCGTTTGGATCAATACAGAAGTGGTTAGTTTCATTAATTCGTACTGCAGACAGTTATTTAGTCCCCAAGCACATCTGTCATCCGTCTCTCAGTCGGTGGCGAAGCTCAGATCGGAAAGTCAACAGGTACTGTATGTATATTGTACTCTTTGTCCGTGCGATATACAAACAAACTCTCAGAATAAAATATGAGTTGTGTTAATGAAGAACACAAAGCATTACCTGTATATCCGAATGTTTACTTTGCGTCAACCGTTTCCATTTATATTCAGCTGATGGATTTGGGGATGGACGTTTCATGCACAGTAGACTCCCTCCTTTTACCACAAATCGAAAGGACTGTACTGGATGCCAAAGACAAGTTAATTGAGGCTGTACGACATCGTTATCGATCTACAGATGAAATTGGAATCCCCATGAAGTTTTCTGATAAAGCATCTCTAATTAGAACAGTAAATGAAATGACCGAGTTGGGAGTGGAAGACTTCAAGAACTATCTAGATGGTATGTTTTTCACTCTGCAATACCTTGACGTTAAATCCTTTCCCGATTTTCATGTTTATTTTGTGTTTTCAACTTCTTAGGAGAAAACTCGTTAAGAATCAGCAGTAATACAATCGCGTTTGCAAAATCATGGATGCACTTTTGTAATGATGTGATGCAGCTTATTGCACCAGAATGGCAAACACTGATAGAGGCAGCAATATGTGAAGTTATACTTGTGGAGCTGAAACACTTGGAGCGAGCCAAAAAGAAAATTGCAAATCCTAAAGTGCTAGAAATCATTGAAAAGGACGTAATATTTGTGCTAGACTCTGTATGCAAAGCAGCGAACCAAGTTTACAAAAGTGGAATGGGCCATGAATTACCAGAGTTGTCTATTATTGTTACCGATTACGCAAGCTTAAAGTCTTCTACCAGTCCCTCTAGAAAAGCTCCGGTGCCTATTCCAAGGAGCCAACTGCCCACCCGATCCAAGTACACCTTGCCAGAGTATGTTTAGTTTCGGATTTTATATTGTTATATTTGGCTAATTTCCCTTAAATTTGATGTCTACTGTATAAAACCCGTTATTTTTCTCACGGAGAGGACAATATTTATTGTAGAGCAACCATGTTACCTTACATGTAGTAATATTTCATATATTGTCAATCTACTTTGATGTACCTATTTTTCATGCAGGTTAATGTATGCACTTGTATATTACTGGATAATTTCTTACGATTGTAGTATTTTAAAAAGTTAGAACGCTTATATAAAAAATATTCTCCTAAAAAGTTGAATAAATAGCTTGAGCACGACTCTGACTGATTTTCAACCTTATTTGTCGTCAAATAAGACATGAGTAGAGCAGACAGATGCATTTTGTACTGTAGGTCTCCGAGCATTGAGTCGTGCCAAAAATAACCACAAATAATGGTAAACATGTAATGGGAGAGGGAAGGTTAAGAGAAGGTACGAGCTAAGGGGAGATACTCACTATTCACTCGCACAGTGATAGCCGCCAGACTGTTTTACTGCTAGTACGTTTTATGCAGCAAAAAAGACAGTAATTGCAGTTTAGGTGGAGAGCTTATAGCGTCTAATGTGCAGCACGTACATATACGTGCTTACAGCATAGACAGCATGAGGGAACACATCTACAACTTTTGGCCGGAAAGACAACTAGTAACTTCGGATGTAAATAATACCCGGTCTGCCCTGCTGCAAGTTGTAGCCTTACTCGTATATGTAGTATTTTGAAGGTGCAGTGCAGTTGGTGTTACATTTGTGAATTGATATAATGTGTTTGTGTGGGATGAACGTGAATGTGAGCAATTTTAATTTCTCCCCATGACAAATCCAATGCGTGCCCTGTTACTCTTTTGCTCACTGCAGCAGTGCAACACTCATTCAAGCTCTATTAATAGCTAGTCTTGACAATAGTACAAGTCAAATTATCTTGGCAGACAGAGACAGGGTGATGTCGGATGCAGCTGAGGATATATGTATTACTCTAGCGTGGGTAGGAAATTGGTGCATAGTGCAAATACTACAATTGGTGCAAGCATACATAGCAATCAATTAATCGATGCAAGCTGTAATTTATTAATATGGAAAAAAGTGGTGATATCCTTAAATGTATCCGTGTACGGAGCATGTAATTAGTTTGGAATACGGATTTACATGGAGCGGAACTGTGTTTGGTTGTTTTATGTAATTTAGAAACACCTGGAGGTTCAATTTTTTGGATCAATTTTGCCAATTGCATGAGTACATTCATCACGGATGAGAATTCTCCTCCACAACATATTCGCTTCCTGTAACTCGAACAAATGAGATCCTCTTTGACTCATCAAATTTTAGCAATATCCATCTGGTAAAATGAGTTTCATTTTATAGTTAGGAGGCATGTCAGACGATGACATAGCGTTTTCCCTTATGCTGCGTTCCTTCTCACTGAGTTTCCTACCACAAGTTTCGTCATTGTCAGTCGAGGAAAAAGAAACGGTGTAAAAAATTCTCTCTCTCTCTCTTGAGTCGGAGGTTGGCTCGGTATGATGTTTCTGCTGTGTGTGTGATGTGTTGAGAAGCCGGTAGAATTATAGTAAGACGTAGTTTGGCTGTCACATGACAATCGGAATCTTGTTGGACATGTTGCTAGAGTTGCTAGAACTGAAAGACGTGAACGGGCTCGGTGTTTTCGGTGTGGTATGTTGGTTTGTGTGGGGGGTTGGCTGGTTATCGGATCGGGTGAGATCGGCTCCGATCCCATCTCAAGAAACTTGAACAGATTTTTAGCCTTCCTGCGCTTGCTTGCCTCTTTCTCCAGCAATGAAATTTCTGTTCGCATCTACTTAACTAACCTGTACCCGCCACACTCAAAACTCCGACCACAGCAAATTCTATCTGCACAATGATATGATACAATTTAAATACACGTTGCGATAGTATACAGATTCGTTATCACCCTGAATACACAAAAGTTTACAGCTCTACTAACTAAGTACGAGATGGAGCAAATGAAGCAATACACAACGAGTATAATGGTAGGTCAGCCTACTAAGGACAAATTGCAGATTTACGATAATTACTCATACTTACGGCAAGGACTTTCAGGATAAATGTCGTGAAAGTATTCCTAATATGAAGAACTTTCTCTAATTATTTCAATACTGCAGTACATAGAAGAAGGGAGCACTTTAAATTTATACTTAAGTAATTACATACTACTCTGGGGATTTATTGTACTGTGAATGAGAATTCGAGTATTAACCAGATTTAGAGCCTAACTTCTATCTGGCCCATCAAATTGTGCTCTGACTAGATTGATTCAGTAATCCTACTCGGTATGTATTACTAGTTGTATAATACAAAGACAGGCTGTGAGAGTAGAGGGGAACATTGCGACATCATAAATCTTCTACTATATCCTAGCATTTACTTGCATATGTAGTAAATAGTAAACCAAGGACCAAACAATATACATATAAGAGTAACCTCGACATAATCGATGAGGATTAAGTCATAATTGATTGTAGCAATATTTATATGCAGTAGCTTTGAAGTGGATGCAATTTTAAAAATCTGAGCAAACTCTACTAGCTAGCTGCTGATATCTGCAAAGAAGTGGAATGTATACAAAGTGATAGTGTGTCTGTGCAGTGTGCAGCCAGAAGTTTACGGTTGACTGCCAGTTTGGCTCTCGGTGGTAGTACAGCACGTCCTAATGGTATACTACTACCACTACTGTGTGAGCGAACCTCTATAATGTAATATCTCAAGTCAGTGTAGTGTGGCCATGCTCTTTGAAGCTTTAAGACCGTTCTGGTAACGAAAGACTGGTAGGAGACCCAAATTCGTCAGTCGGTTGTCGGCAGCTCTTGCGAGCACACCCACCTCTGCGTCTCTGTCACAACAACATAATCAGACAACACACAAGTACATTCTGCAATATACCATTCATAATACTCTTCTCTCTCTGCCACCAGCCACACACATACAACACTCCGTTAATCCCCCTCTCCCCTCTCCACCACATTCGACTGGACTTGACTCGACTTCACTTAACTAACTACTAATAAGACTTTAAACCTTAACTAATTATAGTACTGCAGCTTAATCCTTCGCAATCACCAGAAATACAACACGTCACATCAATTGCGACCAGCCTCCAACGAAGAAGAAGCATTAAAGAGTCACCGATTCTGTTCTCAGAGCAAAAGTGAAACGAAAAAGGGAGGAATTTAAAGGCAACCTATTGATAACTAGCATACTAATAAGCTTGAGTCTTGAATTAAATATTAATTATAGCTAGTAGTCTTATAAATAATTGATTTCACTAATGCGTGCCGTTCTTCTTCGAAAAGAACGACTGCTACAACTCTACAATTCCTCCTCGTACTACGACATCAATTGTTCAATACGCTGCACTGCTCCTGTTCCTGCATAAATACTGCAATATCGCATCTGCAATTTTCGCTCATTCTTCTACTGTACTACGCTAAGTAACGTCTACTACTACTACTATACTGCTACTACTACTGCTACAATAATACAACAGCACACAGTTGTGATCTTCGACGTATCTACTCTCACAGCTACAAAACTACATTCGACCAGTTATACATATTCTTCCAGTTCTCTTCATTCTTGTTCTCGTCGTTGTTCAGTTGAGTTTTGTGTTGCGACTGTAATTTTTGGAAATTTTCCGCAAAAATTTCATGATCTGACTGAGAAATTTTTAGATATTGGTTCTAGAGAGCCGCATTTCGGTGGAGAGCCACTGCTGCTAACTGCTACCACTGTCTCATTTCCAAATTAGATTATTGAGTGAAAGAGAAATTGTTTAAAAGGCTGACTGTGACATCGTAAGAGGCTTGTAATGGAAGGAGGCACGGCAGAGGCAGAGGCCAATGCCGGAGCCATCTCGAAGGTTGCGGCTGCCGCCGATGTTACAGATACGGTTGGAACTATCGGCGGTGCGACAGCCTTGCCAGACTCTAGTGAAGTTATGGAAAAGGGATCACTGTCACCATTGACGGGCTCATATTTACTCGTTATTCTGGCCGAGCCGCATTCTGATGAAGACCGTGAGATCATTATTCAGAGACTGACTAAAGGTAAGATAATTATGTTCTTTATGAAACTGGTACACGTCTATTTGTGTCTCACTTCATTTCATTACAAATTTCCGAAACGAAACTCTAGCAAACCGGTGAACCTCAAGTTGCATAGGTTCCACTCTCTGAACTACTACCACTGCTAGTCTCTCTGAACACACTATATTATGCATCTCTTTGTACTGTGCAAACCTTTGAAGAGTTTCGAGCTGAGAACTCAAACTTTGAAAGGTAACTTCAATTCATTAGTAAAGCTTCTAGGGTAGACCACTGCGTTCATTTTTCATTGCAGCTCCTTCGCTCCATTATACATCGCAAAGTTAACTGGCATTTTTCATCAGATAAACACACGAGCACACGCTTCGTATACCACGACCACCGTGGCTTCAGTCGTTCTCTTAACTATTACCTCATACTGCTCCTTCAATATGTATACCATTAGGTCAATCATACTCTCTTTCCAAAAACAATAAACCGATTTTTTCCTTAAACAATACGTAACACAATTTCATAACAAATGCAGCGTACACCCCACACAAAAATGCTGAACTTATAAATGCATTTGGTTTACCCGGAGAAGACTTCGCCTTCACCGCAAGTTTACTTGGATAGGTGCAAGTATGTATTTTCCACCCTCCAATCATAATTTATGTTTAACCCTAAAAACTGAATACGAAATCCCAGTTTTCAGTGTCATATCTACTGACTACATTTGTCTACTCAAAGACAGTACAACAGCATAAGATTGTCCTTCAAACTAGCCCGTTTTTCACGGTTGCAGTACATGTTTATGTAGCATCCAAGGTTCTCCCAATAATTTTATCCACACGAGTAATAACACATTTTGTTCAAAATCAAGACAACTTTTTTTAGTAGATTGATGTACCATAAAGATTGCTGAAAATCTATATAACCGACTGAAATATCAATCAATTTCAATCTTCAGACATACGAACACTTACCTATGCAGAAATCAAGTAATCCAATTTTTTTTGTTACGTGTGTTCCCCATTATACAGAGGAAAATGAAGTTTAGCTACATATATACAGTTATACTGTAAAAAATAGTAACTTCAGAATCAGCATAGTAGTAGTTAAGCTAAGGTGTAATCAAGATACAAATATATATATATATCCACATGCAAGCCAAAAATTTGTGCCGCGTTCTACATCTTCCATGGTTCTAATTGAATGAAATGTGTAATCGATTCGATGAAAATCCAATCTATTCCCTTAATTAACGGACGATAAGGTAGAACGTAAGATTTTCGTCTTATGCGTAACTACACTCGAAATCACAATCCCAATGGGCTCTCCAGCAACCTAACAAAGTAGCGTGAATAATATTTCATTTGAATATTTTGGTTACATTATAAATGATTCAATGAGAAATTCCATTCCATTAAAAGGCTTCACTAAACTAAACTACCTCCTAACGAGGTGGATAGTGGAAACTGAAAGACCTCGTTGCTGCATTTATTAAAGCTAATCATAGAAATTCATAATCAACGCTAAGGCCTTTCTCTTCCCTTTTTCTCTCTTTTTGCCGTCTATTGATTTCTCATCTGACTTTCTACACTTCTCCCTCGTTGTTACACAATCGAATGCGCCTACCTCCAGCCCACCGCTGTAGCCAGTAGTAGCAGTTGATATATAACTTTGGGAAGCTGAAAGCCCAATATTCGCTGCACCACCACCATGCTTCCTATTTGTGTACTTAGTCGCTACTTCAACGAACTTACAACTAACTTTTATTGTACCATGTTTCTCCCATACCAGCTACTGACTCGTCTAATAAAAAAGCCAAGAAAATACTCTCGAACCTAATAACAAAGTTCTTGTCGAAATCCGAAAAGCCATGTTATATCTACGTACGTGTAAACTTGTCTAGACTGTGTATGCCCTTCCCGCACAAAAGCTGGATGCCGGTAGAATCCAATTCAAATGAAAACAGAACCCGGCGACAATTTCTTACATACACTATGTCCATATATCCAAAGAAAAGCCTGCGTCCTAATGCATATCTTAATTTTCCCTCAAAACACAGCTCCACATTAGTGTTGATATATCGAAACCATTGTAAAAAGTTGTTCGGCTTCCCACATGTTACAATTTTACGTATAAAGTACCTAAATGCATACATTTACATATTCACGGGTGCACACCTGAGAAATGAAATAAAAGTCACGAGAGTCTGGAAATAAGTTTAGAGTTCCCTCGAAATAAATTTTCCACATTTACTCGTCTCACAGCATCTCAATATCAAGTATTCATTGATATTTGCTGAAAGCATGACTCCATATTTCCATTCGGTAGTAAATTTGGCATGTCAGCTCAAAGCTAGTCAAAATATTCCACCGTTGCTTCTCAGCCTGTGTATGTATGTACATCTACATATGTAACTGTATACACATTTTACTCTGTACGCCCAGTGGATTACTACATGTAAAATATTAGAGGAATCAAGTACCTAAGTGAATGGTGAAATCGAAGGCTTTATTACATATACTAGCTTTGTATTTATACATGGCCACATACAGATGTAGCTATACACTCTATACACATTTCGAATGAATTGACTATCTTTCCATGGAGATGCACACCGTCATAAATGGTACTCTTCTAGCGCTGGCTCTATCTGCTTTACTCTGGTGTGTGGTGTGGCTGCTCTCTCACTACGCTTCGCTCAGTTTCGTATTGAATTGGAATAGATTGAACGGAACATGTGAGTCAAGTGACTCAGTGAAAGGTGGCTTTCACCACACCACAAAAGCTAAACTTAGCCACACCTCACTTTCCTTCAGTACTCATCCCAACTGTTCGTGGCTTCTGTGTAGAGCTAATTCTATGAAGCTCACAGTCTATACGACCTACTTATGTGAATGTTGCATTTGTATTTCTAACAGCTTTCTCATCTCTATCCGTTTACGTTCAACGAGTGGTAATAATGCACCATGTACACACAGAGAAAGATTATTGAGAGCTCCGAATATGTAGGTGGCCAACGTGTACACATTTTTCCTGAGAGATGGCCATGGATCGAACCGACCGAGAAAACACCATGATCGTCTGTCTCTCCAAGTCTTGTACAAATATTGAATATAGGCCTGCAGCCTACTCTGTCACTTTTAATGATAGACACGTATATATAGTACGGATATCATAATATCTACTGTCGTCAAGATGTTCTCAGATAACACTGGTTACTATATTATATAATACGATGTCCTCGCACACTGCAACTGTCCCTTCAATCTATTTGATAACATTGTGGACTGTGTATTCGATTTTCGAATGCGTTCTCGCTAAGTGCAATCAATTTAGGCAGAGCGGGCAGGAACTGCAATATAATCGTTCATTCTCTGCTTACAATGTAAATATATCGTTTTGTGGTACACTATAAGTAGACACAACTAAGTGCATATATCTGTAATGCTCTCGAGCTCCAGTGGTTGTTGACTCGTATGCATAAAGAAGTGGAGAGATAAGTGGAAACAAGATGAAAAGATGATCGCGTCCAAACAGGTCCCTTTATTGGCCTTCTATTCTGTTTCCCCACTGGACGCTGTTCTGAATTCGATAGACTGTGGGTCTGTGTTGGCCCTGTGAGGATAGATCGGTTATGTTTGGTTAGCTCACTTTCGCCTTTCTTGCTCACTGCGTCGATTTCTCTCATATAATAATATTTCCCATCCACATCACATCAATACTCGTACCAGCAGGAGAAGGGTTCTATCTTTCTTTATCTATCTCTCTCTCTCTCTCTATTCTACTTCGTGTCAACTATAGTCCGTACGTTGTGAGTGGAATATGCTGCCCATCTGCTGTACGTATTCCTTGCTCTGGAGAAAGGAAGGGCATCTCGGAAACCACAGGACTGAGCAGTATAAGGGGAGCCAAGTGACTTGGAACACTCGAACTATAAGTCAGTTAAGGCCCGACTTTTTGCATTCTTTTGTGTTTCCAGCAAGAGAGAGAGAGAGAGAGAGATACAGAAAGGTGGATGCCTATATTTAGTGCATTACACGGAGGCGAGTAAACTCGATTTGACTAGACGAGAGTACAGATAGGGAAAGTGGAGTAGAGTTACTTGAGAGTAGGCTATCGATCGTTAGAACGAGACAAGACTAGGACCACGCTGTACACTATAAGAGAGATCCTATCCCATTCTCCTCTGCTCACCATAAAACTTACTAACGGACCCTATATCCGAACAACAGAGAGAGAGAGAGAATTCTTATAATCATAGGAACGGTTCCGTCTACAATGTATGTAGCAGTTGTGCTTATGCTGTGCCATGCTGACAACCCGGTTTCGTCTGCAAATACGGCATTCATTCGGCCCGACTCGGTGCTCACTGTGACTTGCCTTGGAGCTGCTCGGCTTACTATAACTGCTAAGCTGCTTTTGTGCGAGAACATGACATTACTACATACCATCGCAGACCATACAAGCTCATGGCATAGCCCAGCAGAGGAAGTATTACTACTGTGCATATAGTAGCACGGGTTGCATTGCCTCGACTGTCTTAGCCTTGCTCTGTGTGCTTCGTGTGGTACTGGGCTGGTATAACAACTAACCGTTTAGGTACTTGAATTGCAATCGCCTTCGTGTACGTACCAGTCTATATGTATAGTATTGTGGCTATTGTATGGCATTGGGTTGCCAGAGTCCAAACTTTTTCCCGAGCAGACTTTAAGTACCTACCTTAGCACAAAGCCAGACGAACTATAACTGAAAGTACTGGGAGAAAGCCACGGCAAGGCAAAGTCAGACCGGTCTACTTGGTACAGCTGGACAAACATGAGTGGAGTCGTTTTCCTTGACTCTATTCTTAGGCATTTGTAGTATTACGTACGACTAGTACATTACCACGTCTACACACATAGATTAAAAAAGTGGAAAATTCTTGTCATAAAGACTGAGCCAGAAGGAAACTGACACAAAAGAGAGAATTTAATGTTCGTGACTATGTGTATGCACATATACGCATTAGAACTAATTCGTATAGTACAGTTATTTGTATGAGCTTACATACAAATATGTGTAGCTGGGAACATTGTAAAAATGGAATATAAGTGGAAGAATGATTACTTAATAGCTAAATACAGTTTACTGGAATGGCAGGAAATAAGCCCCAGCCTTCTAATCTGAAGAGAAAAGGGCAAGGCAATGCAGACAAGTTGGAAAGTAGCTTACAGTTCTCTCTGTATTGTATGCTATAGTCTGCATTCATTTACTGCTTGGCTATATACATATACGTGCAAGTTTTTGGCTGGAAGTTGGAAGAATGAAATGAATGTACTGTTGTATTGTATGCAGATACTGTATTATATTGTGAAACATTGTGAAGAGATTTTTTATTGTGGCCCACTATGTGAGCGAGTACGAGCTGTGAGCTGTCTAAATAAGTAACTCCATTGTGGAAACTTGGTGAAAGTTTGCAGTAGTAGAGAAAGCATGAAGGACAACAAAGTCAAATGAGTTTGACTGGGCAGGACTAGTCGACTTAGGGAGGTTTGTCGGAAAACTTGTACAAATACCCCAGACAGATCCCTACGTTCTAATCCTTACCTTACTTAATTCACTGTTTACTCTTTAGCTGTCTGCTGTAATAAGTTAATTCTTAGGAACAGAAGGATATGTTCACCTGCACACAGAAAGTTTCACACACAAAATACACACTCACGAAAGATTTCTTTAGTGTAAATAGGTTTTATTTGCACACTGTGTATGTACATACATACGAGGACGTCATGTTAGCAACCCATCAACAATCAAAGAAGTAGAATGTACGTGTTCAAATCAGACATGGAAAATAATATAACAAACAAATTTAACACAAACCTTGAAGTTGAAATTTCTAGAACATTCATTCATTCAGTTAAGCAAATTGGACGAAAAGCAGTTCTCGCATGCATGAATTCCCAATTTTCAATATACATATAAGTACACCATTTATATGACATTAAAGACACTCGCTATAGAGATTTTCCTGCAAGATAAGTAATATGCAAAGGACAAATTTAAGGAAACCAAGCAATTTATGTTGTGAGAGGGCGTCAGAAAACCGACTGCAGCAGCGTGAATTCAATAACACAATAGCTTGCCTTGTACTAGAATCGCTCAATTGATCTTTTACATTTTCCCGTGTTAAACAGCAGAGTCGTAATTGAAGCATGGAAATTCTGCACAAGACATTATGAAATTACGAGAGACATTAATGCACAGTGAATGAAGTTTATTTCAAAAAGGTATAATTTAATATTACAATTATCAGGTTGTAGTGTTGTAGTATTGCGTGATACGATCTTGGCGTCTGACGTGCCATTTAAAAGTTCTTTTTATGGTCAGACTGAAAAGAAAGTCGAAGGAGACTGACCTAGGCCAAGCGCTGTAAAATGTTTGTAATGAAAAGATTTAACCGCCCTATTTACTGCGGTGGTCCCCTTAAATTGGCGTAATTATATTGTAAGGGAAGCGAGTCTATATTTAAAGTTGGGTAGCATGCGTTAACTCCACTGTTCTTAGGCATTCTGTACTTGAGTGCTAACTGACTCCCTGTATGTTGTAGTGTGCGTTACCTTGTGCAGTCTTAAAGTGCTACCGTGAACAATACGTAAACTGCTGGAAAGGCGATATACAATCGCCTAGAGAATTGTACAGGAAATTGCAAAATGCACTTGGCAGCGAATATCTTACGTGCCAAAGGGAATGCAAATTCCTTTCATTTAGAAAATGTCCATTAACCATATACCGGAGACCACACAGTGCCGACTACAGGAAATTGAGAAATATTTTTGAAATATCGTAGTCAACTTTTAAGTGAAATTACAGTGCATACAGAGTTGTGAAAATGTAAATATCTATTCCATGGTGCCCAATTGCAAAGCAAAGTAGCAAGATATTCATAAAACACCGCCCGTTATTTATAGGGAAGTAATCCACAGATAGAGATTAACTTTCATTGTAGCCAGAAAACAAATAATAAAATGGAGCATCATCAGATCGGCTTAGGGGTTTCTGTAGACCTGAAATAGAGCTCTGAGGAGATTAACGAGATAATTTAGGTTGAGCAACAAGAATAAATTACGTTCCCCTTGTTATATCAGCCTTCATAAAATTATAGGCGTAGTCACATTTTTGCCGGCTCGACAAATTTTCACTGTGCTCAGGGAATGCAGAATTTCTACCCTACTATCGTTCGCTCCGTCTCTCTCTTTGTCAGTCCGAAAGTTAATTTTTTGCTCATTCATTCATCCGTACCGTACCGTACCCTTTATATGCCATTTGAAAAAAATGTACTAAAAATTAACAAGGAGCTGCTCATTAGAAGTCTTGTACTAATTTTGTAGCAGCAGCAGAACAGTATTTTGCAGTAGTACTACCATATAATATTTACTATACTAATAATCCCATATACTCGCCTTGGGTGAAGTCTAAACATAGATGTACACAAATAATTTCACAGCCGCTACTACTTTTACGACTTGACTACCTAAGAACACGTTGCACTCATTTTCCACTACAACAGATAAGAACACAATTCAGGTAATGCCTACTGCAGAAACTTGATCGGCAATGCTCTGATGACTCAATTGAAATGGGACTCACTATATGTACACAAACACACACCGACCACAGACATATACTATAGTGGCAGAACAGTCGAATTCAATTCAATGTAGACGTGTGGTTCGTTTTATTCACCTATTCTACAGTTTAGTGGCTTCAGAACAGCCGTGTGACTGCAAATGGCTTTGCTCTTGTTCTAAAATAGAAATCCTGTCCATTTATGGATGAGAAGCGTAGACAGTGGCATTGTACACTTCAATATTGATTTCCCACCAATTTTGTATTGTTTTAAATGCAAATTACCATACATTAACTTCGGCTTTGCTCTTGACGCGCTCACGTCGACAACTGCTACTCGGCAGTTGAAGCCGGAGAGAGATGTTTTAGCCGGAGGAAGCTACTAAATACATATTTCACGATCTGCTCGTGCTCTCATGCTGCCTCTGCTGCTCAAAACCACATACAAGCACACAGCGCATCAGTGAATCTTTGACAGAAAGTGATTTGGCTCTTTCTGTCTATAACGCACCATTCGGATACTTTGTGGGAGAAGAGAAGCGTAGAGAGCCTTCAAATGAGAAAACGAGTCTGAGTGTAAATTCTAGTAAAATGTCAAAGATCGATTCAGACGAGACAAGTCCAGACAGAGTCTTGTCGGCTGTTTTCTTTGCTTCCTCCTTGTCGTTCCACGTTTCCTCTTTCTTGCTAACTCTCTCTCTCTCTCTCTCTCTCTCCAACAGCTAATACCAGGCCCACATAGCTGGGTAAGGAAAGGGAGTAAGAGTTGCGTTGCGGTATAAAGGCAAGTCGTTAAACTAAAGCTGATCTAAACAGCAGAGTCTTGTCTCGTGTTGGGCGATGCAGTTGGTCCTATTTTATTATTTAAATGTGGTTGTTTCTTTTTATCTTCGCCTTTCCAGTCCTCGGTTCATAGTTCATTGCAGTGGTGCAGGAGTCGCCTGCCCGGCTACACACAGTACACACACACACACAAATATGCATGATTTGGGATGTAGGTACCTACAAGTCTCCGCGTAACTAAATTAAAGTTGTTTCTACATCACAACAAATTGCGTCTGTGTGGAGCAACGTTCAACAATGCATTTACATTACAATGTGTATGCATGGGATTGTAAATATAGTCATGAAGATATTTTATATAATTAATGGGCACGGGTTACGATTAATGTTGTGGTTATGTGTTCTATCATACTCGCACTAATAGGAGCAACAGCAGCCGACACACTCTCCACGTATTAATTAAACAACAAAAATTTCATCATTACTATCGCCTTCGTAGAAATTAGACTTAATGCATTAGACTTATATTTTATGTAGGTACACTTGCGGAATGTAATGTTTTAACTTGAGTCGACCGTACTCAGTCAGCTTCCTTCAGATAAATGCTAATAATGCACAATATGCATATCTACGTGTCTACACGTGTAGCTTCTGTTGTAATTTAGTCATTAAATTAAATTTGCCAACAAGCAAAAGTTGTTTCAGTAGATGAAGCGAAACCGTGCACAAAGTACACATCTCTCCTACGATAACTTCATAGCATAACTACCTTATAAATACAAATAATATCACATCTTGCCAATCTCCAAAGTTCACTTCAACCAAATAAATCCAATACACACTTGCAGTCGCGATTTTTTTTTATTCCTAGTAGTTCCTCCTGATTCTAGGACAGATTATAGCAGACATTTTGTAGAGTGCCATTTTATAGTATACAATTTATAGTATGGTCAGTTTGGTCAGTTTATCGGGAATACATTTTATAGTGTGATTAATTTATAGCAATTGGGAAAATCAATGGAGGACAAATGGAGAAAGATGGAAAACCTAAGTACAAATGACAGGTTGTTATGTAAGTTAGAGAAAGTTGTCGATGACTAATGGGAATAGCACCGAAGAATTCGTAAAGGGGATTTCATACAACATTGCATTCCAATGAGACTTTGATTGTGTTTGTACAAAGATCTGAATAATTTTGGTATTCTTTGAACTGACTACGAGCAGTATTTAATTTTTAAATTTAATTTTTAGTATTTTTCGTCTGATGCTATAAAAATTGCGATGAATTTAGCACTTTATAAATTATCCAAGCTATATAACGTACCTTGCTATAAACAAAAAAATGAAATTAATTTAGTATATAATAAATTGTCTTTGCTGTATAACGTACAATGCTATAAATTATACAAACAGTATATGTATTTCAAGCATTCTATAAAACGGCCGCTATAATGTGTCCGGATACGGTTATGCTTCCTGCTACTTTTACACAAAAAGAAAGGCTCAAAGTTCAACCGCTCCTGCTCCCGTATCTAATTTCACAATCGTATCTGAGCAGATGTATTTGTGATCTCACATTATTACATAAGTAGGTAACCACAATATTCCACAAAGTCTTATTAACGGAAATGGTGCATTATAAAATCCACGGCATAAATAAATAGATAAATTCAGCGACTCCAGAAGACAGACAGGATGTGTCAAGGTAAAGGGACAGAAGATTCTAATGGACTAAAAAGTCACTGAAGAAATTGTGTTTGTGTCTGACTGTATACAGAGACTACAGACGCAGCGGTTTAGGGCAATGAATCGGAAGAAGACCCACCCATTCTCGATTCGAGTCTTCAGCTATAACTGCAAACATGAATGTGGGCCTGCTGAACTATCTGTATCAATGTATTAGTATGAGTATCTGCTTGATAGCTGTCTTCGCCTTCTCTCGCAGTAGGATACGTACACAATTATTAGAAACATCAGACACGATGAAGTTGCAAGCAAAGAGAATGAACAGAACCGGCAGACAACTGCAGTATTATAGCACATGATGTCTGTTCACCATGTTCATAAATAGTGCAAATACGAAGTGGCCAAAGTAGGCTATAGGGCTATTCATGTACAACATGAATGAAGAAGACATTACAAGGCCGGTAAGTAGGGTATGGATTTTTGCAGCATTTATGTATACTCACTATGTCCTAACCCAAACTACACTACAGTCGACCTATCATAATCAGCATTGACTTGACTTCTTCATGAATGCACTCATACAACTACACAAACGAATGTGTGTCTCTAATTCATCTAAGGCTTCTTTCAGGTGCGCCTCTGTACGCTTTAGCTTTGCTCTTCAGGTGTAGTAAGTGCACTGTACAAGTATTTAGTTATCATACCTGCATTTCGATTTTTGGCTAGGTGTAAGGTAAGCATGATAACCGGCTTTTGCTCGTGTTCATCTTCAGTCAGGCACGGAAGAATCTAGTTACTTGATTAACGTAGGATTGCATGCTGATAAGAAATACACACCACACCGTAATATTCTGAGAGAATTCAGCAATCTCGAGCTAGTAGTAGCTAAATAAACCTACCTTTTTACTTATGCGAACTTGGTGTAGTGCTCACAATCACAAAAATACAATGGATGGTACTGTGATAAATACAACTCTATCAACACATCAAGAAACTAATACATATATGTATGTACACTGTAGAGTGGGAAGACCAGATTCTTTTGGAAAGTTTTTTCGCTAAATGCAAAATCGAAATTAGTAATGCACAGGGTGATTCATCAGTATATGACTCCCTAAGTTTCCAAACAATAACGCCATACTATTATGTGCTACTTACGCAATATGTACACAGTAAAACAAATTTGTTTAATTAAATACATTATTTAGTCCACATTTTTCTATTTGTATTTATAAAGTCGAGATGGAGATAATCAATATTTCTGTAGATGCTAAATAATGGTGCATTAGTCAAATCTGTGTTGAATCTGTTCAAAGGGCGGTGAATAAGTAGTTTGCGATTGCGACAGTAGTATGTATTGTGCATAAATTCCCACCAACTGTATAATTGAAGAGAACCGAACTTGCTAGTATTTGTATTTGCCTTGGATACACTAAAATGTATTAGTGTAATGCACTCCCTGTATGGATTCGTTTTTGACGGGAAAGGAAGGCACGACAAGGCACCATGATTCACTGCTTTGTAAATATTTAGAATCGAATGGATTTTGCACTGGATAAGAGGTGTAATACACTGTCTGCAACAGTACACGGCAGTCATAGGAATAGCATTAATAATATTATAAAGTCACGAGGCTTTTAGCTTGATTCATTCACACTATGTAGGGTAGTTATATATATCCAGGTACAAACCTACACTCAACATCTAGCATACCTGCCCTCCTTTACTCACATACATATAAATTGCATTGCCTTATATAAGACTTGCCCAACAATGAAGACTGAGCACAGTCGTGCAGAGAAAAAAAACTGCATCGACTGCACTGGAAGTGAAATGCACAATATTTCATTGCCATTCTCTTCCACACACTACAATTGACAAATGGGAGTTACATTAGTTACCACCTGGCTTGCTTTATTCGAGAGATATTCATCGTTTGATTGTTGTGGCTGTCGATAGTTTTTTTTTCCTTCTTTACGTGGTTATCTTGCATTTCTGAAACGGATATGCAAGGTGGATGGATTAATCTGACAACAGTATACGTAGCACAGTGTGATCTTTTTCGGGAATAGATGAAATGTAGTAGGATTAAAGGCTTACGGGCTTACGTTTAAGTATAAATGCTAACATCTACGAAATGTACTTTCTAAAAGTGTATAAAAATGTTCAAATAGAAGGAAGTAGACGACAGGAGTTAGTTTAAGTATTAAATGTTAAATTGTACTGAGCAATTGGGGAAATTCAGACAGTCACTTTTAGGAGCACGTGATGAAAATTACATGACTTGCTTTTACGAGAAAATAGTGTTTATCACAGCAAGGTCTTACCTACAGTATGTAGCATGTAAAAAGTTATTAACGTTAGGAAATATCTTTGTATTCCTCTGTATGCAAATGTAGAACAGTAGGTAAGTTTATTACGGTGGATGTGACGCTTTTTACTTTGAGCGAATAAATTACCCGTAATCGTCCCTTTTTGACGCAAATAACATTGGATAAAATATATTATTGTGACCTTAGCCTCAAAACATTTGTTAGACCGAAAATGAAAATATTGCGTGTCCATTAATGTGTCAAATCAATATTAAATGTCCATTGTACTGTGTTATGCATTCTAGTTTATTCTTTATTGACCAATTCTTGAAGGAGAGTCTGCTTCTGCTAAACATACGTTATTAATAGTGTCCAATGTCCAACATATTTAATATTTCCATATTTCAACCGATTATTGTCCCCTTTCTCTACATTATGTCGGTTTCTTACAGAAAAGCTAAAGCAAACGATGCAAGTAATTAGATCTGTAATTAGAATCTGAGTAAATTATTGTGGCTAAGAAAATGCAGGTCTACTTTTAAGAAATGCGTCTAATAATATAAGAAAATAATTGTAAAGCAAGTTCTCTTTTGGTGTTTTAAAATAGCCGCTCTACAAGTGCCAACAATCACTACAAATTGTATTTGAATATTGCTTTGCATACACGTATCAAAATGGTGAAATGCGCAACGTGCTTTGCGCATGACACGTAATGCAAACCAAAAAAAAACCTTGCATTACTAAACTATGCACCGTGTTTCTGCTACATGTTTTTACACAGGCGTAATTTTTGAAACACAGAGCCCTCACGTATCATTGGCAAATAATTTGAATGAAAACTTCACCAAGGTGAGAATTCAAATTAGCGTGGCCATGCGGAAAATTTGCAAACATATTTATATGCAAAACTAAACGGTTGAGATCACCTCCTGCGACACTGCGGAATTCAAATGAGCTTGAAAGTCAAAATCTAATGAAAAATTAGAGCAAAAGAATGCCACCTTTGTTTGACTGCGTGGTTTACAGTGGAACAAAGTAAGTCATTAGTCATTTTCAACAGACAGCCTTTCGCAGAAGATGATACATGGTAGATTTGTTATTTCTATTGCATGGTGTCATTTAGTGCCATGCTTTCATTGCCACTGTCAGTCAAAGTTGTACTATGTACATATTGTATAAGAAAATGTAATTCAAAATACAATACTATTATAATGCACAGAAAACGCATAGCTAATCACCAAAGATTTCTCTTTGTACAAGTATTATGTATAGCGTGTTACTACAATGCACTCTATTTTTTGATCCAATTAGCAGTTACTATACTATATAATGTAATTAATCCACAGCGCAAACAATTCTGTAACTTTATTGTAATTCGCAAACAAAAATCTCAAAAACTTACCAATACAGAATTTTCTAACGAGATTATTCCTTTTGTTGCATTTAAAGTGGTGCTAGTGTAGTAACGATAAATGCAACGTAGTTTTTATAATGACTCATACGTGCAACTATATCTTCCATCCAACAACAATAAGAACTGAGTCTTAGGCTTACAGATAAAACTAAGTAGCAATAGTCATTAGGAAAAAGAAAAGAGCGAGAATAGAACAACCAAGAGAACTGAATTGAATGAAGATACAATTAAGCTCAGTCTTTATTTCTGAGAAGACTGTCTGCTCACTTTACTTAGTCTGCTTTGATATTTTCAACAAACCAGCAGCAGTGTGTAATGTAACACAACACACCTATACTTAATAGTCTACTATACGTATTCACCTACTTAAAAGCAGTATGGATTGAGGAATAAAGGAGTCTCAGAACCAGAGACAGAGAGACGCAAACTCATGTTCCTACATAAAGTAGTCATTAGTGCCACTTGCTCTACACTCCCTTCTTTTCTCATTTATGTCTTTTATCCTGAATAACTATAATTTCGCTTAACACCACTATTTATTTATGTTTTATATATGTACAACAAACACTATTCCTATCTTTAGTATCATACCTTTACATACACTCTCTGATACAGGCAGCTCATGTAGTACGAGTACTATGTTACTACTTCCAACAAATGAGAAATTACTGTCGAGTTGTCTACAGACTGCACACATGCAACTTGACAGCGATTTATCTTTAGAATTCTACTATCCCTTGCCTCTTGTCGCGTCATTTTTATGCAATCTAATCCGACACACTGTGAAATCTGTAGGTTTTACCTACTATTTATTATAGTAGGATGGTAGAGAGGAGAGAGTTCTATGCTTATATGGATTATACAGTCTACTACACTAGGGTCGTCAAAAATTGGGGCTTCTACGTAGAAATTGAATTGCAATCGTTTTCAGAAAGCGATAAAATTAGGGACACGAGCAGCACAACGTGTTCATAAAACTTCTTTTCATACTATAATGCCGTCTGTGCAGACAGCAGACTTGTCTGTTCTCTGTCGACTACGTGTAAGAATCTCTTTTTTATTATGAACTGCCACCATTCAATATAGTATAAAGAATTCTTCCCATTTCTGCAATATATTTAGATAGTTCGCTTAGGAGTGGACTTAAGTGACAATGAATGACACACTGTATAAGGAATAGAAAGAAAAGCCAGAGAATTCTTTAATGCAAAATAAATAATTCTGTTTATTTTAATGAAAGAAAACAAGCTACTCATTTACAGACGACCACAGAGCTCGTTCATTCTCAGTCAGAGAGTCGTCTTGAGTATTCTTGAGTGTTTTGCGTCTGAAGAGGGTGTTGAGTGAATGCTAACTTAAAACTAAAATAAAAACTGTAGAACTCTGAGCCAATCGAGGAGCATAATGACTGAGAATATGCAGAAAGACTGCCGCTCCCATACTACAACACCATCGAATGGATAGCGAAGCTAATAAAAAGCAAAGGCAAACTTTTCACAAAACCGACCAAGATAGGATGAGAATTTATGGCATTAAGATTCCCTGTGGGGTTTCGTTTCAAGTTTCGCCCTTCAATTTCGTCTTATTTTACAGGCAGCGATGAATCTCTTTGCCTTTGCAATACTGCTACCTTGCACTATCTATCTTTGCACACGCTCTCTGTCTGTCCGCTCCACACAATTTTGTTTTCCTTTCTTCCTCGTTGTTCGTAACTTGAGAACTGTTGTCAATGGATGAGTTTCCTATTTACGCCGCTACACCACAAGAATTCAAGAAATTGAACTCTACGTTATTCAAAGCCAAATATAAATATGTGCCTATCATCAAAACCACATTCTTACTTAGTTTCAGAGGAGACATTCATAAAGAGATGGTTGGACTGTAAATCTCGTCTCATTCCTGTGTAGAATAAATATGCCGTGTTCGTTGTCTCCTGCAGTCTCTACCGTTAAGTTACATTACTCCTCATTTATACAAAGGTACACGGAATACGTATTACACTGTGCTTAATTGAGTCTATGCATTTGTATGGACGCGTCTGCCTTCACTTGTGTGTTTAGTTGGTTGACTCGAGTCTCGATTCTAAATAGAATGAAATGAGGATTCCTATTCCGGTATAAAGTAAGTTATGCGATTTGCGTCAAACAACAGCCGGCTGTGTTTCTTTCAACCGAATGCTGCACAAAATACGTAGCTATATTAAGCATTCTGTACATTCACCTATCCCGATACTTCCACACGGCTATAAGGGTAGTATAATGGAGAGGAAGTACGCCTAAGTTAAGTAAGCAAAAGGTCACAGTTCAGTTCACCACCAAACAAAACAACGACGAAGGAGGAGATGCAATTCCAGCAATGCAAGACAAGACATCGCACGGACTCCTACTGACGAGCAGTTGCACTAACTTTTGCTGCTTCTTCTCTTCGTTCCTCTTCATCTTTCCTTCACCAATGTTCTCAATGTCTGTACTCTAAGATATGGGAGAAATAGAAAGAGAGGAAGAAGATATGCCTTGTCAACTTTAGCACTCATCTTCCTTTTCCAAATCAAAATAAGGCGAGAAAAGCCCAGTGTTTTTCACAACTCAAATTCAACATCAGCTCATCCAGCGCTCTTGCTCACTCTTTCAACATCTGCGAGAGAACAGATCTTTATAAGAGAGTAAGTGCATTATACTGCAGTGGTGGGTGTGGAAAAACCAACATTGTATTTGTATCGTAGCGACCGTAATTCATCCTTTGACTGTGCATCCAACGCTCTTTCCGACACTCCGACGAGTCATGTGTAATTGTGGAAGGTTGGATTTCGTGGTTTCTATAAGAAAACTGTACATCTGCGCGTTTCAACTCGATATTCTAACGAAAGGATGAATGAAAAGGCAAAGGGAAGTAGCCAAGTACATAATAATGTATCGATGCGCTACGTACTCATGAAGTGGGAATTCCTAATGCTGTATGAACGAACGGCACTGTAAGTATGTTGCTAAGAAATCTACGTCTATATTTAGTCGTTGCCTTTTCCAGACCTGTGTTGCATTGTAACATCTCCATCTTTGACACACAGTCACACATACGTGGAGAAGATGGGCAAGTTAAGTGGAGTCGATGTTAGCACTACTTTATGTAGAATCCGAATGAATCCTAGTCAATCCGCACTTGAGTTGAATAAGTGCTGGGACACGTTGCACCGATGCTTTTCCCAACATTACATAATTCTCCTCACACTTACTATATCACAGGCAGTGAATGAGAGAAGAGCAATAATAAGACAGCAACCCCTTCAGGGATTTTGCTCAAACAGAAACATGTGACACTTTTTCTTAGAGAGGAGCACTTGCATTGCATTCTCTGTAACTTCCATTATGTTTTACTCTCTCTTTCGTGCAAAGTCGCCTTCTCCACCTATCCTGCCCAATTTCCTTGTCCTCTTCGCTGAATAAATACCCGGGTAGACACATGACCGTTGCTATCTGCATCAGACAGTTGCTACCCTATGTGTCTACAGTGGTTGAAAGTTAGTGGAGCAGGATGCAACTCCATTATTAGCACAAGTGCTTTTGTTTTCTCGTACAAAAGTTAATGTAGACAGCGAAAATGCCATGGAGTCGTGAAAAATGAACCTAAAAGTCCGACTTTTTTTTCACCACTGCAATTGCGTATATCTTATATATAAGCAGAGCTCATCCTTAATAACACGTGGAACACTTGCACACTGCTTCTCTCCTTAGGTTCTAGCAGCGATAGAGAAAAGTTCCACCATCGTCTGCTGTAGTAGCGCCAGCGAAGGCATAATATTCCATTTTCCGGTCTGGTCTACCATTTGGTTGGGTAGCCTTAGCCGCTCTTTTCTCTTACCGGTAATCCTATTATACAGAACTCTGAAATCCAAATATAACGTGTTTGGCTAGGGTTAGGATTTTCCTCGAAACAATCCATACATCTACGGCGCAAGACTTCCTCTCTATTCCTTACAGCTTGCTTTTGTTAAAGCCTATACTTGCCATACACGTATATCAGACATGATATCACGCGAAAATTCTCTCCCGGTAATTTTGTGATAAATTCTACATGAAGCTAAAGTATATTCAGCATCATTTGGCAACCAACATCCCTGAATGGAATACATTCTCTTTCTCACGCTAAACTTCTGTAAAGACATTATTGCATACCCCTTTGTTCACGTGCAATATTGACCAGCAATACGTACATATCTATCCTTAGGTATAACAATCCCAATATTTCAGATTTCCTACCTTACACTATATATGCACCACCAACCAATTCTTCCCACTTTCAACCACTGCATACTACATTGGACTCTATAATGTATTGTTGAGGTACTGCAAAACAACCTCTGAGAACATTAATATTATAAATGGAAAGTGTTGGCAGACAGTGCTTTATAAATTTCTAATACATACGCACGTATTATTGACGAAAGCATATGCACTAAATAAATACGTGTATCAGTGACGACGTAGCCGAGAGCGAAAAGGATGCAAAAAGTTATTAGTAAATGTAAACGTAGTATATGAAGAAATTAGCAGAATCTAATTACAGCACCTACCTTCTAATTTAATGTAAATATATATACAAACATCCTCACTCACTCAGTCTACAATAAAATTTCTAATATGAAAGGACGTACAATATTCAGTTCCTAGAAACATTTGAAAGGAATATTGTTCACATTGTGAATAGCAAAGTGTTCTGTCTGAAAACGAAAGACTGCCTTATGTTAGTTATTTCTACTGGTAGATAATCGAGTCTAAATTGTATTTCCTTCTCGCTCGAGCACATTCTATTAAAACTCTACACAAAAATGTACTTAAGGAAATACTAGCTTCTTAATGACTCAAACAGCGTCTTGTAGAAGAAATGTTCTTTTCCATTCTATTTCCATATCCGCCACACCAGCAGTCAATAATACTAATAGTGTTGACAGCATACAGACGTATTCATAGGAGAGTGATATGCACACATCTCACTTTCCCAAACAACACTCTCAGCAGTCTCTCGTTCCTACTTACTTAAGAGACACCTTTTCTCTCTGCTACTATAGTACAGCAACAGCTCACTATATGTTTTTACTACTGCACTTGACAGAAATCATTGCAGAAGCTGCGTACACATTCGTCTATAATAAATTGACCCGCCCGCCTCCCACTTCACCAAATGTCTGCTACATTACCAACTTAACTAGATTCCAAGACAATCAAAATGTTGAAGCAACGTTTTGTTTAAATTCTAAAATGAGATTCTCTATCTTGGAGGATTTTTGATGAGTGTAGTGAACGGATGATTGAGACAGTGGCGGTGGTGGTGATGGTGCACATCTAGACGAAGAGAAACGAAAAGGAAGGAGAAAGGGCAAAAGAAAGAATGATGTCTGCTGGTACAGAACTTCTCATCTCCAGTTTCAAGTGCTCAATTTAAGTTTCCTCTATTGCATCCTCAGCGTCCTCTTCCCTTATACGTGCTATACATACTCTTGAGCTCGTTATCGAAGCGATAATATCTACTTTGAAAATATGCCTGACTACTCACTACTGTACCATAGTTGGGCAATGCATTGAAAATATTCCCCAAAAGTGGAAGTTGCCATTTTACTATATTACTATAGTGTTGTGGTAGTATTTCAGCTATAAGGCTTCTATTTTAGGAGGAAACTACATATCAACTGGGGAAAATCAACTGCACTCACTGTCGCCAACAACGAAGGCATGCTAGAAACCTATATAAGGAAAACAGAGGCTGAATAAATATTTGCTTCTTTTAGTGCAGCAGTAGTATAATAGTAGTGCTGGTGGTGGTGGATGGTAGTAGGACTTTAGTAGTATTCCTTATTGAAGTGTAGGGTTGTTGAAAAATTTCGAAAATTGTTGCAGACAACCCTGTATATTGATCGTTGTCCTAAATAGACATCGTTCCAACTACAAACTACCTCAACTAAACTCTAGCAGCTCGCCTTCTTGCCATAAAAGCTCTGATTTTTTGCTCCTCTCGTCTTTTTCAGAGTTTTCGAGCACTATCTTTGTATTGTGCTATATAGTAAGTAGTGGTGGGTGGGTTGCAGTAGTGCAGAGTTGTAGCAGAGCATTGGCTTGTCCTTACACTTTGGTACAATATTGTAGCTATTAATTTGGTTCAGTTGACTCGATTCTTCTTATTCTACCCTTTCCTTCCTTCGGTTTTTACACTCGAGCTCCTTTTCCTTCTTCAGCCAGAAATCTCCATAAGTAAATAATGTCTTGGTTACACTGAAAGCACTACATCAACTCTAATAATTCCCACATCAGTGAATCGCGCTATTATCATAGGTCTTCAGCTAATTCGGGAGTTGCCAGACGGTTCATAAGCCTAAAGTCAAAGGTGAAATACCCTTGTGTAAACTAGTTCGATGAAATAGTATGTACAGCACACGAATCTTACTCTACTAACTTGTTTAACTCCATTAATAAGAGCACAAATTTTCCAGTTCAGTTGATTATGCCCCCAGTTGACGGCAATCTCAGCCACAACGATTCCCTGTCTCTTTCTTTGGATAAATCGTTTGCATAGATCTGCATGAACTTATTCCGTGCTCTGTGCGAGTTTTTTCTTCACATACCTATACACTCCCTAGGTATTAGTGGGCGTTACGTCAGGTTGTTAAAAACAGCGCGTCGGCTGCACTGAATTCACTGCCATGTGCTAACAAGGCGAGCAGAATTATGCATATTCACATTGTAAAGACTTATCAGCTAAAAGTCTGTGTTTTTATTACTGGGGATGGGGAAGGATGAGAAGGAAAACGATGTGGTCTAATGCTAAAGAGAGGCGAGACGAAATTTAATTTGCTACTTACATCCTACTATAATAAATTACTTTGCATTTCATGTACTTTATTCTTTCTTTCCTCTGTGCAATAAAATGTCTGCATGGCAGCGACTCAGCCGTGCTCACATAAATACCCGCTCTCTGACTAAACATGCAAGAAATGTATTTGCGACAGAGTTGACAGTAAAAATTTCCATCTACGTAGACTTTTTGTTGTACGACTGGTGTTGTCTGGTCGTTTATGTTGAAAAATATGTATAATTAGATATCCAAGCGCAGTAAGCGCACACATCATCGTTTTGTACAATGACAACGTTTGGGTCACAATCCTCTCCATATACGTATACAGAATGTACACTCTGTGCACACTGCGCTGTGCACAGAAGCAGGGTAATAATGATGGCAAACAGTAGCTACATAGTGAGTAATGCTCAGCTTTAGCTAACTAGAACAGAGTAAACTACATGCATACTTGGATAAAACCTGGATTTTGCACTGTGTGCCATGTTACGTGTGTGTTTATCTGCTGAACCTTAAATGTACGGTGGAGGATACACACAGGATTTTCAGATTCACCAGTTTGGCACGTCTTGGCTTACTCACGGGATACAAGGTAGACACATATCTGTAACACTAACGACGAAAATAAGCAAAAGATTATTTCCGGATTTTATGTTTCTCTTTAGGAATTGAATTTTTCATATAGGCTATAACTTTTTACACGCTCCCATACTCTCGACAAACAAAATGAAATATATACACAATCCATAAATGTAGATCGGCAGTAACATTATTTATGTGTTGGCCGTCTAGTATTTATATTTTCTAAGAGATCGCATAACCATTCCTTTCCTACTACTTCCTTTTGGCTGGTTGGACTTTTACGTGCTCCCCTTTGCTTCACTACACTGTACATACATACACTTCGGTTTGTCCCGGTCGAATGCACTCCCATATATTTTGACTCGTGGCTGGCTGGCTGCTGCATTAAATGTTGCAGTCCTTCTTACATGCATACACGTGAATGGCAAATGGCCACTGCGTTATACATACAACGAGCGAGCAAAGTGTATATTTGTATTTTTGAACGGATTTGCTTGAAGAAAGAATCGGATAGGTAGTTCAAGTGTTACACTGGTGCTGTAGAATTTGTTCCCGACAGTTTTTTTCCATCATGAATGAGCGACTGCTATCCGAGTTTTGTGGTTTATTCCGGATATGACATTTCTGTCCTGCTCGACCGTTTGTATTCAATGTCTCGTACTCTGTTCCGTAGTATTAACAGTTTAGCTGTCATGGTGTCATGTCATAGTCATGAATGGAACACCCTCGTGCCTGGCTTCTGCTCTCCATTATTGATTGCATATAATTTCCCTCTCGACCCTTCCTTACACACCCTTATAAGGAGACACCGTCTCTAATCCACTATACCTACTAGTACTTGTACCATTGACAGGAAAACATTTTCCAATCATGAAGTTCCAATCAAATTCAAGTACACATGTGTAGTTTAGGTAGAACATAGTATTACACAGATATAGACATAGTATACCTCTTTTATACGGTGAATGCATCAGGATTTAGTACTGCTCGTTCACTTCTAATACTCGATTGAATTCTTCCATTGTAGATAAGAAATACTGCATTCAAGGTACAATAAATGGCATCTACAAATTACGTCAATCTAATACGCCTGACCGTGAAAGTGTACATTACGATGCATTGGAGCATTCTATTCTTCTCATTATTGACGCTACATCAAACCGTCAAACAAATGATAATCATGATCGCCATACTTCTCTCTCATGCACACACACCACACCACACACACACTCTCTGGAGTCAAGTCACACATTTGTAAATCAGCCTCTGCCAATGGTAAAAGTTTTATGGAGACAAATTAAGGAAATTATCGAACTATAAATGAAGAAATGTGTACAGTGAAAGCAAAAACTTGTCTTAATTACAGAGGAGTCAGCAATAACTCTAATTACAGTCTGTACGTACTTGTGGTATTTTCAACGAGTGGTGTGTAATTCTGTTTGCTTTGCACCGAGTACATAGCCTGCACCTAAATTAGGTGGAAATGCACGTAGTCTTTTCTAGGAGCACACGAGCCAGCCGGCTACCAGCTACACATTCAATTATTATTTCCAAATCAACGTAAGCAGTCGACCCCACTCAATCCAATCAAAGCTGCCTTAATCTAGTTGTAGTGCAATTTACACAACAACTTACCCGTTGCCGTTGGCATTGACCCTCCTCCTCCACTCACTGACAGCAGTGTGGGCTCACAGACTCACAGCTGAAAATTTTAACGCGCTCTGACTCATTACATTACATCAGCTAATGAGTCAGACCAGTAATTAGTCGGTGGAGCAGTTAGATGAAAGTTCACTGGCCATTAATCTCGCAAGAAACCAAAAACCCAAAGATTTTCTGTCATGGTCTGTCCTCTGCTGTAATCGCGCTTTGCAATAGTCATAAAGATAATCACTTCCCCCTTAGGCTACTAATGTTCTAATAACGACGGATAATGTACGTAACTAAACTAATGAATGATGGCTTGTGGCACAATTCCACAGATAGCTTCTGCTCCACTAAACTACCGAACCATCCATGGTAATACCTGCACTTAGCATTTACGATACGACCGCTGCTGCCCGCCTCCTTAGCTCCTTTACTGCATTTAATATTGATGCAAAATACACTAATTAACTAACAATAAGGTCGAATGTCGAATCCTACCATTCTGCATATTTCTGTATTCCTTAGACAGACTTAAGACAGTCAACTAAATAGTAAATGCACGAGTCATGCAATATACGGAATTTCTATGCTGCTGCTCCTGAACGATCACAAATGTGTTTACGTTCGCATGAGAACAAGCTGAATACAAATTTGATTGTCATGTCTAAATCTCATTCTGGCTCCTACGAATCTGTTTAGTGGACACTCAGAGTACACAAGGAAAACAGAGACAGAACGTAATAAAAATTTGCTTGAAGACCGGCAGAAGCTTTTAATAAATGAACATGCAGTTTTTAATATACCTAGCACACATAAAGATAATGCATTCACAGTAATGGCCACGGTGAATGCATGCACATTGTGATCATGCATGCAAATAAATAAACAGCAGTTTGCTGCCGGCTTGCTTATTTTTGAACGGTTTCCTGTGCACACTAATGTATGATTACGTGGATTGTGTTCGTCCCTACTGAAATATAGTTGAGCCTTTTGAATGAAGGGGTAAAGCGCTCGCTATATGTGATCAGGGTTTCGGGTGTGGCTATCACACTGGGATTAATTTCCGAGATTAATGTGATCATCACAGTGCACTCCGTCTAGTGATTAATGTGGTAATTGGGATTTATTATCCTGTCCATGTTATATTTGAATAAATCACATTTTTCACAGTAATCCCACTGGTGGGATATTTACCAAGAAAGTATGATTTATGAAACACTGTTCATGTGATGATGATGACGACGGCTAGACGGCTGTCTGCGCTTCAAAGGAAATTTTGCTGTCGTCGTCGTGAGTGACTAATACACTAATGGTATAGGTAGTCAAATATTTTTAAGGCAGCATACAAAGTAGTAGTTACAACTTACACAATTAGAGATGATAGGTCTACAGCAGAGGCAGAGAGCGGCCATTCAATGATTGCAAGTTGCATTGGATGGGGAGTGACGACAGACAAGTATTATTACTACTGTACTAGTTGGACTGAATATTTTTATCGTAATGAGATCGCGTGAGAGTCCATAGTAACTATTACTGTGTATGTATTTGTCGTCTAGCCTTCAATCTATGTCCTACTAACACAATGTAAATAAAATCCTTCATTTCAACTCCACTGACTTGAATATTTATCTATCAGTGCATCTTTTCACTGCTAGTTGCATGTGCTTTTAGGATGCGACCCCATTCGGTTGACCAATAATCTGAAACAAAGACTGAGCATAGACACACCAGAAAAGTAGCCACATCCATGGTCAACTAATATCTGCAGTCATTATGTCGCAGAAAGACACACAGAGTGATCATGGTTATTTATAGCACAACATTTCCCATAAAACCGTTCACTATGTCACACCATTCTCTAAAAGAGGCATTAAAAACTCCATTGGTGGACAATAAATAGCGTCGAGGAATTTTACATGGGCGAAGCACGCGCTTCTCTCTCTCACTATGCAAATAAATCTGCCAAAGCTGCGTAAAATGTCCAAAGTAGCCATAACGCATCACTTACTTCGAAGTTTATCTGAAATACGTAATATTATAAGGAACGTAAGTAGGTGTGTGCGTGTGTGTGAGTATGCACAACATTCCATTCCAGTCATGTTCACAGAGAACCTCCGTTCTCGCTCACTAATGATGAGGGTGACCATCAGAATAGACGTGAGCGTTGTTTGAGTTGAGAACATTCACGCTGCCACCGATAATTTTACACATGTAGTTAGACACGGAGTACTTCCGTGTCACATACCCATCTGCAAAGTTTTCAGTTTCGTCAGTCGGTTGGGCACACCGAGTACCCATCTCTACCCGCAGCAGCCGAGCGAGCTGACGGGTTGGAAGTCGTACAACAGCACGTGAACATACTAATGAATGTTTTATCATGATTACTTTGTCTATGCGAACAGTTATGTGAAGTCTAGTGCTAGTACTTATGTGTGTAAATTTCAATTTTCATTTCCTTTCTTCCTGCGCTAAAACAAACGCAGAGTGGGGGGCTAATCGATTTACCTGTAGTCTGTCATGCTTTCTACATGGCAATTGTAGTCCAAGTGGCAGCATCGCTTTACGTGCTCACTGACACCGAAGGTCCGTTACAAATGGCCTTTAAAATGAAACAAAGAACTGTTTGTCTACCACCCTGAGTGACTTTTGCAGAAGAACAATAGCGGTGGATTTTTTAGATGACTACTTGTTCGTTTAATCGATCGCTTTCCCAATATTCTGAGAAAGATAAATGATTTATTCCTCTCGTATCTACTTGTATCGGTTTACTTGAAAGAAGGAGGATGGTCCAACTCTGTGTGCAACACAGGATAATCATTATCATTTCTCGATTATCAGCATTGACAATATTGTTGCTGACAATGACACAGTATCTTCAAAGAAATCTCATTAATAACTTGTGGATTTGATATGAACTTTTATGAGACTTTGATGGTAATTGGAATCGCATTGATAGCCAAGCTCGGTGAATTGGATTACGGAGAATAGAGAAGAATGACAGCGGAGGACAGAAAAGATCGGAGAATTGAACAGATCACTTCACAAAAGCTTTCGGATGCGATACGACCTAATGGGATGAGGAAGGAAAGAGAGAAGAAGAGAATTCAGATGATATCTTCCCTTCGATCTCGTTGACTACAATTTTCTTTACACTGCTACACTCTCTAGTATTCTGCAGACAGCCTCCTCTCGTTCCATTTTAGTCACAATTGTCAGCTTATACATATATATGTACTGTGGACGATAACGCGGATGTTAATACATGGTAGTAGTAGCTATTATGGCCAAGATAGCTAACGAAACGTCCACATGTAGTTTGAACTCAATTTCTCAATCATTTGTTTTCCTATGTTCAAATGTCCACTCACTGTAGTACCATAATCAATTTGTTAGTGCACTTTGGTTACTCATTATATAGATGAATGCTACAAAGTAATTTGCTAGCACAGGAGCACAGGATCCATTCACCATGTTCATGCCGGACATTACTGTTTATAAATAATATATATGTAGGTTGGTTGGCTATGACTATGACTCACTGTATTTTTTTAGCTATACTTTTTGCGATAACTGTGCACCCTTCTCTTGGGAGTATTGACCATCTCGCTAATAAGTAATAACAGTATAGACGTGGGTTAGGCTGGTAACACTCTGTTGGTGTTATGGATGTGCAATGAGTCCTTCAAACCTATTCAAGTTTGATATACTCGTTTAGATCGCTAATCAATTCATACGCATAAGTGATCATACTTACTCTGAAAATGATTTGTTATTTGTGAGTACATCTGAATACACGTCAGCGTAACTAATTGGCCTCAGTGCAAATTCAATGTGCACTTTTGTAGGCACGTGCGACTTATAACTTTGATTCATTCGATTTGGAGATGTATTGTTGTCGGCAATGAGAATGTACCTACAATCTAGGCACTAATCAATTTTTGTTTAAGCGTAAATACTCTTCTCGATGTAAAAAATGACAGCTTAATTGGGCACATTGCACGGTATAGCCCAGAAATTCCGTTAATGAGCCGCTTCAAATAGTAGATGGGAATGGGAGCTCTCCATATGCGTTGACTGGGCAGAAAAGTCGAGGACAAGGCGTATTCTGTATGTTAGCAACAGTTAAAGTAAGGACACGACTAATTATACACTGTTTCATACTTAAAAACTCACACTCCATGAAACGGTCTTCGCGCATACATTTAATGTTAAACACAAAACCGTCATCATTAAAGTCATTCACCAACAAATTACCTTTTGTACATACAAACTGTACAAAAATAAATAGCCATAAAACTACCTATATGAAAAATTCGTGCGTCCAGTTGCAATTTGCAATGTTCAAAAACAGATCCAACTGTTTTGCATCTGTGCTTTCTGGACATCCTCACGGTGTCCTATACATTCTGTGTTATTTCTAATCTACAGTGGCAATTCCTTCGAACGTAATGTGGCTAAACGACTTCTATAAATGAGTAGATTGTTACAAAGTTTAAATATTTATATTCAAATTAGGCACAAATGTCCCATTAACTACCATTACTCAACAATATTTTCCTACTGTGTGAGTTTTAGGCCGAGCAGATAAGGTGCTATATGTGTGTGCAAGCCTATAATAATATTAAACTCGCTCAGTTATGAAGGCATTCAATTTAATCTAATGCTGAGAGTCAACTTGGTTGTTGTGCAGAGTACACAATTACCGTTGACACAAACACAAACAGTAGAGACATAGACACTTAAACAAGGATACCTATCTGATTATGTCTATTCTCTATATTGTATGTGGCAGCTACTACACAGCTACAGCGACGACGACAACACGAATATAATTTAGAAACGAGGATAATGTCATTAACATCATTACAATTTAGATTTAGGATTAGTGCATTCTCATTCGGCCGGAATTTAATCACGAACTTGAATTACTTTGTACTATTACTACAGCGTCACCGCATCCACACCAACTTTACACGACAACGACGAGAATTTCCCATCACCGTGTGCGGTTATGGCAGCGTTACTTTCATCGTTACTGCTCAGCACAGGCCATTATGCATTATTCGACAGAATTGTGACTTCTCTCTTCTTCTGCTGCTGTGCACCTCACTCGAACTCCCCTTTCACTTCTATTACCACTGTGCACTATTCCGTCGTCGTTCTTCGTCGTTCGCATCTCATGCTATTCGACGATTTTACTTTTTCATATGCCATTCTACTGCCGCCTTTAATGGTGAAGGCAGAGAGCTGCACAGTAAATCCGAGAGTTTATTACCATGTGTTTGCTGTCTCTGCTATTCAAGTTTGATGTACTTTGTACAGATTGTTGGCACTAATGTTAGATGAAGATGACATTGACGAAATAAGGACACGCTATATGCAATACTAATGTCGATGCTGACAATAGGCTCTAATGTTTCATTGCATTGCAGCAGTGCTACTAACATTGTACATTCTGTGAGTCTCTGTAATGTCTCAATTGTACACTGCCGGTCTCTCTCTCTCTCAATGCAATAGGATTTAATGTGTTTTCCATTCTCACACTCTACGTTGCTCGATTCGATCCACCATTGTGCTAGTTGCTGGGGCAGTACCTTTAAAGCACGTCTGCAACGATGATGATGATGTCGAAATGCCAGTTGCACATTGCAACAGAAATTATGTATTAACGCTTGCTGATAGATTTGCCTTCATTTCCTTCTTCACGTCACTTCCCATCAGAATTGTCAACGTCAAATCCCAAAATCGGCTCAGCCCCAATTTTCAACTTGATTTCACATTTCTCACAAGCTCAGCTGCCATCATGTCTTCTTTAAATCCGCATTAACAAATACCCCAGACGAGATATTGTCTGGAATCCCTTTCACTACATGGTATAGTACAGCAAAAAGTATTCCGTCTTTCTGCTTTGGTGCACTTTTACTGCTAACCTGTCCCATTAGTATTGAAGAATGAAAATTATGTACATTTCTAGAATTTCAGGACGTATACCTTTTATATACCTAAAGATAATTATTTTTACTTCTATATTACTAAAAGAAGTAAATTCAACCGGCATTTACTTTTAGAATTTATTTACGAGTTATTTATCTTCCAAAGTAAATTTGCATTTGCATTTCCTTGCTATAATTATACATAAATCGTATCATGTAGAGCAAGAAATTCAATTTGAATTAGTATGAGTATGTACAAAAAACTTTCTTATCTAATCGTTCCGAGCGGCATTTGGAATGCAAATGTGCAGCATAATAAGAGCATTGCTGTTTTTCCTCCTCCTCTACTTCTAATTTAATCAATGAGAACTGCAATGCACTGCTGTTCTGAGTTAACTTTACAGATTACAGATGTGCTTGAGTACAAAACTTACTATCCATTAAGACTTTGATGAAAATAAGATTTGAGGTCAATTTTTTTCTATCCCTGTGATTAATTACAAAAGTTCATAATTTCTCATCATTCTTCATTGCCTACAATCATATAGTCGATACGCTTTTCAAACTCTTTTGATCTATTTAACTGTAAGTACGGAAATTCTGTGGATTCAAAATTAGTTTTGAGAACTGGGCCAACTTTATAAATTTACTCGTTCAGGTATTAAATACTAGATTCATTGAAGATTCACCAAAGATATTTTAAATTGGTAACAAATTTTTTACTGCTTCTAATTCCATTGATGAAAAATGTGAGCCAAATAATTCTCAAGCGAGTGGATGTTGGCGGACGCCTTTACAGTGTTCAGTGTCAGTAGTATTGTGCGCTTAGGTACATCAACTTTTCGAATGCCGTACAAATTAATAGGGAAATAAATTGATGTACGAATCAGATTACTAGGAGAATAGTAGTAAATTACAATTTGTATGTCGAGGTACTGCTACAATCAATGAAATATGATCTCAGCTCAGCTCCAATCCACATAGTCGTCACCTATTCATATAGCATAATCAAACTCACAAGTCAAGACTTGCACAAACAAATCTGTGAACATAAGGTGAGCAGGGATTTTTGTGAAGGCGGTCGACACCATCGGCTGAATCATACCTCACTGCTCGATGCTCTCACCAGTCAAATAACAGAAAGGAATTGACTCGTAAATCATTTTGCAGGGAATTTATTTTTATTGACATTTTAATTGCTTCGTAAATTTTGTCTAAATCAGGATTGGAAACATTTGGCTGCCACGCTTATGATTCACAAACTGCACTACTTGTTCTCGTCACGACATACAGTAGTATTAATAACTACCTCAGGTACACTTGTTACCATTGTTTTACACGAGACCTCTCTCTCTATGCTAAAGAAGAGTTTTGTAAAATATTGGAAAATCAATGTTTCAAGCATTACACTATTTTCTAGTGTACAGCAACACTCAAAGCCATTAAAGCTAACAATTGGTGTGTGGTATCCCATTATAGAACCATGCTTATAGGTGATTAACAAATGCACACACAATGGCACAAACCTCCTCCTCACTATAAGTAGTGTCATAATGAATTTGCTGTGGTGTTTTTCCTATCAACTAACTAACGAACACGATCATCCCATTACCACCTATCTCCGTGATTTTCTGGTGCATTCTAGATGTTGTTGCATCGTACAAACACTTTGCTAGTACTAACCCATAGAAAAATTGCTAGAGCTTTTAACACTTTACTAGGTACTATACTTGTTCAGCCTATATTTTATACTGTTGTGTATGACGGCACTGTTAATGTAGTCCACATAGTGGGAAGAAGTAGCATTAGAAGTCGTCTACTACCACTGCTAGTAGAGTAATACACAAGTCTTCCAGGCAACCGCTTCTCCGTTAGCCCACAGTCGATATTACTGTTTCAGCGTCAGCACGATTTCAGAAATCTAGATTCCAGCTGTGCGCCACACACTAACACAGGCAGACAAAGTTGGCAATTTTCCAATTTCCCTCTATTCTATATTTTCTGCATATACGAGCCTATATGTGCATATAGAGCGCTTCAATTCAAGTCAACTCAATTCTCATCTCCTCTTTGCTAACTTTCTTCTCATATGGAGCAAACTGGGAACATTGCCCTTTTGTTCTCCTCGGATACTCCTCCAGCCAACGACTTGAATATAATGTGATGCAATGTAGTGTTTTACATCCCCTCTTTCTTTTCTTTCTATATACGGACAGATTTTTACTTTTTTCTGTCTTGCACTATGCACATGTCGAGAAGCCTAAACTTAGATCATGTATAAGTAGATATTGTAGCTGTGAATAGCATTTAGGCTGCACCGAAGCCAACAACTCTATCCTTATTTCATCTCTGCCTTTTTTGAATTATATTTAGTCCTGGTCTCTCTCTCTCTCTTTCTCTTGTGAGCACATTTACATTGCACCGGTGATGTATTAGTACTAGTAGCGTCTGTCTTTTACCGAGTGAGCGTCAATATAAATTTGTATTGTGCCCATAGGATGGTAGTGGGACGGTGTGCGCTGGCATTTGCACTTGTGTTTCATTAGAGTAAAGCTGAAGTGGAGGGTCTTCTTGTCTAGTCACCGTCTCTACACTCTCTCTTCAAAGAAAACAAAGTCTCTTTTAGCAGTTTACTGGCTGCTGGTTGACAGATATGTAAGTTATACGACAATCATTAATTTATCTGTCTACATCCGCATCTCTGAGGGAAAGCTGGGAGAGGGAAGTTCCGGGCAACTTTCATTTACTACATTACAAACATTCACTCGTCTCTATCCAGAATGAAAATCTTGTTTACAAGAAAGGGAAAAGCACATAGAGGCTTGTGAGTGAGAGAGAGAGAGAGTCAGAAGCGTATACGGGAAGATAGCCGTCCAATTCGTTTTTTAGTCAAGTCAGGATGTTATGTGCACTTGCAAGTTGTATGTTCGATGTCCTACTGCTACAATGAGAGCCGCATAGATTTCGTTTCATTTCTTCTTTACTCACAACTTGGAGCATCTGCAGGCAGACGTTTTCGTCTTCCGTTTGTCTTTCGCCGACGAGACCACACCAAACAAACGATGAGCCTTTACTACTATACTATGTATGTATGGTAAACGAGAACGGAGTAAAACGAAGATGAGAGAATCACTCTTGTCGTGCCAACTGAAGTGACAAAAAACGGTGTTGGGGTGGAGGAGACATCAGAGCCAGAAATCATTATGAGTTTGCTGGTAGTAATCTTATAATACTCTTCTGCTGTGTCGCACTTTAAATGCTGGGCTCATTCTCGCCTTTTGTACATACGCTATTGCTGTATTAATTACGATATTGCAGCTGAGAATTCACCATTCAAAAGTGTCAGCTCTCAGATTCTTTATTATTTAAAGTGTTTAGTGTTATGAGAGCATTTTACGATAACGCTAAAACGAAATAAGGCAAGAAAACCATATACGGGCTACTACTACACAGATACTTAGATATCCAAATATTTATATAAATAAAAGGAAATTAGTGTGTAAATGGTCGTCTCTCTGATTGTGAGACAAAAGTGGGGAAACAATCCGCAGTGACAATGAAGAAGTAAAAGGCTATATTTAGATGACATGAACTGTTAGCTACAATTTGTGTACGAAATGCAGCAAGGAAAAGACGGTTGTTGTGAGTGAGCGAATCACAGAAGTACATTATCTGATTAGTCAGACAGACAATCGAGAAAGACCATCGTTTCTTTCTCTTGACGTGATGCGATAAGCCAAATCATAAAGCGCGTTTTCTGTTCCCCCTCGTGCCATGTCTCATCTCTTCTTGTCCCTACTTGAGTGACGTTTTAGCGTATTGCATGTTGTGTAGAATCTGTTGGATCCACACACACACACACAACGATATGTAAGGAAAAAATGTTGTAGTAAATGTTGCTGTGCGGTTTGTTACCAGCTCCATGGCTCCGACTTGTCTTGCTTCAGTGTGTTGTGTTTGTTATGTACCTATATCCTTGTGTGTACGACTAGTACTCTCTCTACTGGCTTTAGTGAGCAAGTCACCTAGAAAAAAACGAGTTATAGATTACTACAATTTGTGCCCGTAATAGTCTACAAACTTTTTTGTATTCAAACGCAGCAGTGGCACATTCCCTTGCAAAAACACAACGAGAGAGAGAGAGAGAGAGAGATTCTTTCCTTATATATAAGCAATATATTTAGAAGCGTAGTCTGAAAGAAGATACATACATAATGCAATTTGACTTTTAGACAAATACAAAGGGAAACTTATCTAAACCTCCTCCACGATCATACCTACACACAGAAAGAACAAAATAGAGAGAGAGAGAGAGAGGAATTGTCGAAGCGAGTAACGACGAAGAGCGTTCATTGTTCATCAATAGTTGAGATGGTGAAGAGGAGGGGAACTTCATGACTTTTTCCTTGTCCATCTAAAAAATAAATGATGATCCTTTGGAAAGGTTGCAACAAGATTCCATCTCAGCCTCGGCTTTGCACTTGTTTGTTTGCCTGCTTGATTTCCCTTTTACTTTCTAGTGTATGCACTTCTGATGGTGGAGCTGGTGGCTCCTGCAACTTCATTTAGTATTCTACACAAAGAAGCAAAAATGGTGCAGGGTAACACGTAGAAGGTCCAATCCACTCCACCAGGGCACTGAATTTTTAGCTACGTAATGCTCTTACTACAACTACGTATACGTATCACACTATATCACACTTATTTTACAGAAAAACGTTATACTCAAACACGTGTATTTAGTAATTCAATGAAAGCCTAAGAAAGTTTTACCAGAATATAAAACCATGATTTTTGAAGGGCAAATGGATTTCTTTGCTCAACAAGATAAATACTAAATGTTTTGCATAAATTATACTTTTCCAATTTCGCTTGCTTTATTCGTTACTCTTTGAATTCCTTGTAAATGTTCGCTGTCTGTTTTGATTTGGAAATCTAACCTTTTTGCTCATTTCCTAGCCCCTAGAGAAAATGTATGTATAGCTGTGTATGATACAAGTAAGCTCACTTTGTCTTGCAACTCTACGTTTTTAAAGACTAATTTATCATAATTTGCTTTGATGAATAATATCAGTGACAGAATGAGTGTCAAATAGATCATTTCAATGTTTCAAGAGAAAAATACACTTCAAAGTGTCATACTTCACCTACAGATAAAATAACTTTTTCATGTTTAACCAACTCGATATATTTTACGTCTACCTTGTACCTAATCGACAATTTTCAGTATAATAGAATATTCTGTGACTTGAATTCTACTATTCCTTATCTTCCATTTCGCTTGAACGAGGCTTTCAGTTGGTAAATGTATGAGAGGGGCTTAGTAAACTAATAACGAATTAAATTGAAAAGACAGATATGAATGCGAAGGTATGGTTGTCAAGCCACAGGAGGCAAAAAATAAAGCCTACACATAGAATCTTATGAATTTACATAAATATTATCTATACATGCACTTGAGCGTACCTATTTGTACAACGAGAGACTTATCACGGGGATTCACACGCAAAGTGCAGCAATACATACAAAATTATTTTCCAACAAACTAAAAGTGTTTTCAAACGGAGCACACAAGTTCGCATGAAGGGAAATACAAAACGACAAGCGGGCAAAAACTTGCGGTTTGAAGTACAAATCCCCTCCCTGTTCGCATTTTTCAGGCTCTTGCTATTTTATGTTCTCCATTTCTAATGTGTTATATCATATATCGCTTATCTCTTAAGCTATTATGCAAGGAAGCCTAACTTAACATTAAAATGAATATATTTAAAATATACTTGCAGTGAGAAAAATGTCTGTAGACCCTCGTGGACAAAATGAGGTGTACATATAGAAATTGGAACTACTTCGGAGGAAACCTGTTTAGCTTACAGAGCTTTCCTTACAATGGGAGAGTCTACTGTGAGAGTAAAGATATTATTCTCACTGTGCATTAACCTAATAATTTATTACATCACACTTTATACTACGCTCAGCTTCTAATTTACATGTGAACAAAGTAAGAGGTACTGTGAATGTACAATTTCCTTCTTCCATGACTTTGGAAATAATTTAATACATAACATTTACATTCTATTTCTTTGTGTACGTTATTGTGAATGTAAATATGTATAATGCATAGTAATATATGCATGTTTTTGCGTACAAAATTTTACACTTACTTAGTATGCCGAGTATTTATACTACTTGGAACTCTTATCACTGGTGCTCTTAAGCAAACTGTCACAAAGGGCAGAGCATTAACTAACTACTTATCTAATGTAACCTACATTTGCTATTTATGTGTGATGAGTAGGCACGTTCCTTCAAAGACACGCATAGTGAATGCTTGGAATATACAGATAAAAACAAAGCTAGTTGGCTACTGGGGCACTGGCCAAATTCTTATTTTGTCCTTCCTCCTATTATTATGTAATTTTGGTGTAACTTTGGTTTTTGTTTCTTCAGAGAGACTAAATCGATTTGCGGTTCCGTATTGCGTACCGACCGAACTGCACTCCAATTTCACTCTTTTCTCCTGTTTTAATGGAACTGTGCTTTCATTTTTGACGATAAGGTTTCAATCCACGTCCAGCCTACAAGCTTAGTTCTCTTCTCACTACTCGTTCATAAGTAGACCGTACACCGCAAATACTTACTTGCTCTCGTCGTAAGTCATATAGGACTATTTATGTACATATGTAAGTACAGAGTACAAACTATACTAACAAATGTAGTCAGACCTCCGACCACCGGATTTATTTATCTGCACTATATTTTCTTTTAGCTGAAATGGAATCTCTCTAATGGCCTTACCGACTGAAACAGAAATACAAGTCAATATATACAAACATTGGGCTTCCATTGTTGTATTTAAGTAAGCTAGCATTAGATAAAATTGCCGGTGCTTCCCGTTCGTTGAAACAATAAAATATTGTCCACTTAAATAACTCGTAGTCATATTGTAGATCTTTCGGATACCGGTTACTATCAGTACAGTATGTACTAGAACTAGAACGACCAAAAAAATATTTGGGTGCTGTATCAATCACTGCCGCAAGCTGTTTTTTGAAACACCTCGTATATAATATCTTTTACCTTGGATAAAGTTCTCGTGGCTATAATAGACTATTTGTCCACGTGTCTTGAAAATAAAAATAGAATTGCTCCAAGACGTAAAGTAATCTTTAGGTGGAGAGTGGATTCGTGTTAGTCTGAAATATATTTGGTTAAGGATAAAATCTAATCAAACTCTACCATATATAAAGCTCCAAATCATATTTTGTGAAGAAACTAATCCCTGAAAGTACGTATTATGCTACAACATTATCAGACTAATGTAAGTAAGGTCAACGTTATTCTTCACTGTAGATCAAAGGAAAAAATGTGCTCTACTTATTTGGTTCAGTTGGCTCATGCACATAAATAAGGTGACAATTACAAAGACTACCTGTTTTTCTTGGAAAAAATAAGCTCCACACCGCTTTCTACAGTAAGTTACATGATTATGCAAACACCCAAGGGTCGCAGGAACATTTGTTGCTTGTTTTTCACACAAATGTGCAAAACTATACCAACTTCTTTCAAATATTCAAGCAATTAATTATAATTTTCCCTGTTTGTCTCCTAGTAATACAAATATTTTAGCCTGCGTGAGTAAATTTTTATATAGAGAAAGATTAAAAATTTCGTACGGACCACAGGAATCGAACCTGTGAT
>JABASC010000213.1:0-52765 GCA_019776185.1 Plutomurus gul
AAAACAGCAATAAAGCATCAATAAAGCAAAAAAGCAAAAAAATCCGAAATTGCCTCTGCTTTTTTGCTTTTTAGCGAACCCTGGTGTAGGTACACACCGAATGCACACACACACAGAGAATGTATATTTATTGTGACCAAATCCTTTCTAAACAATTTAAATGACAATTTAAGAAATTGATGAGTATCTTGTCTGTGTGCTTTATGGGAGACCTCTCTGCTGCTCTCTCCACCATCAACTCAAATTCCCATGTTTAAATTCTACATGACTTCTTGTGTACTTACTTGACTTAACATTTCACAATGCAAACATTGTGAGCAATTTTAGTAGCATTAGTTTCTATCTACTACTCAGTCCACTTACCACTCTACACACATGGAATTAACTTTGTTTCTGTGACAAAGTCAGTCAAGGTGTGCTCCCTACTTAATTTACGTGTGATTAGCGAAAATATTTACAATTAGTCAATTACAATTGACCTCGCTCAAACTTGATTTTGGCTTGTGTGGCACGCAAAGTACACAGAAAACAGTCACTAAAATTCTAAGCTAAACTCTACTTTCGTGCTGAGAATTATGCATAGCAGATAGTGAATACATGTGGCCAGTTGACCGTGCAATATGAAATAGGAACAATGTTCCCCAAATACTGATACGTTGTACAGGTACATGCGAGTATTATTGTGGTGGTGAGACGAGCAGGAACATTTTTTGGAATTATGAGCTGTGCAAGCACGAGAGTATACATCTAATAGCACTTTACTCACCTGTAAGCTAACCGAACTAATAGGCTATATGATTATGGTAATGGTATGGGATATTGTGTGCGAGCAATGCAGTTCCGCGTACATTACAAACGTGAGCATGACTTTTTGGTCGAGAATATGTTGCTAGTATTTAGTATAGGAGGAGGGGGCATAAAATGTGCACAATAGGCGATATAGGGAGCTCCCTCATTGGCCTACGTGGTGAAATTTAATCTGAAGCATGAACATAGGAAATTTAACTACATAATATACATACATATAGATACGCGGATCAGCAGCATTAACGCAAATAGGGAATCTTTATGTTGAACGATGTGTGTACGTGCTCTCCTAGATACAAAACAATTTGTTACTGTCAGAAACGCTTATGGCCCTCTCATACAGACACAGAAAACGTACTCATATAACTCGTATTATTATGCTGTTTAAAATGAAAGGAACTTCGTTTAGAAGCATTCAGACAGGAGACACACTTACCGATGGCCAGTTAAACAGTGGCTACGCTTCGTAAAAGTCGATACGACTTAGAAATTTCATTTCTTCTGTTAAAAGATGGACTCCTGACATATAAATGACCTAGGGTAGTATTTTGTGCAAGGCAACGGCAACAGCAGCTAATGAATTATTACTAATAATGATTGCCACATTTGGAATGCACCTGCTTCCTTACACGTTAAACGATCTTGTTTTGTATAGAGAGTGAACCAGGGCTGAGAATTGTCATGAATCTTTCAAACAGATTAATAATGGACTTCGTGTTGCAGTTTTCAACGTACTTACGATTTGAATGCAGTTCATTGATAATGAATACTGAATGCATATATAAAGCGAGAATAAAGATCCGCTGACGATATGCAGTCTGATCTGCTCTGCTTTATTTCCTTAGAATAAACAATATCTCCGAAACTGGCACAAGAGGAAAACAAGGAAACCTTTATGTTAGTAGAAATGCTGATCAGACATCCGCCGCTCCTTCCTCTGTACGTAAAGTGAAGCAACGTAGTTAATGTAGGTAATATAGAGCATGGAGCCCTTGGAGCTGAAGCACAGCTCCCCTACTTATTATTACTATTACCTATACTACCGATTAAGTATTACAAATATATATTAAAAAGTAGTATGTGTGTGTTGTACGTATCATGCTTTTTAAGCCTTGCTAATGGCCAACAGTGAATTGCATTCTTCCATCACTTGTCTGTCTGCTCGCTCGACTCTATGCTCATGTTGCCCGATTATTTGGCCAACTGTCCAACTCTCTAGTACACATAAGTAAGTAGGTGTACTTGTGACATAAACGTTTTACAAATGTAGTCTACTTTTTATTTGCCTTGTAGGCTCCTCAAAATCAAGAGCCTTCCTCAGGCGTAATCATCGTCCAATCTTCTGCATCTTCGAATAGAAGTTTAGCTGCACGAGATGATACTCCAATAACACCATTGCACCAGAAGCGATGAATTTTACTTGTAATGTGCATGTGAATGGAGGAACTTGTGTGTGCGCATTAATTGTTTTACAATCGGACATCATGCAGTTGACTGTGCGTTCATACCTGTAACATCATTCGTTAGATGATTCCTGTCATTCATCCGTGTGGAGAGAATTTTGTCGCTTTTTTTGCCGTACTACTGCAAACGAATTGTTGTACATAGCTCCCCTTGTCGACAATCTGGATTTCCGTGCATGGAAAAGACATGTGGATTTTTGCAATGCAAAGTAATATTAACTCCATTTCTTTGGATTTAAAATCTAATTGGGAAATTTACAAGTTTCTTAATGAAAACCAGAAAATGATTTCAAGAAAGGCTCTGAGAAGTGAGATCTAATGTTATTGTAAATTCTTTAACAAACAAAATGTATTAGAAATTACAATACAATGATATTCCTTGTGCTCTAAATATTATTTCCATGATATCATATTATAAATTACTGCATAATCGAATTAGTGTAGATTAAATTACAAATTAAACGTAACATATTAAACATGCTACTTCGAACTAGAACGCACTATTTTATATACAGGAAATTAGTTTTTTGTTTGTGATCCATTTGGGGTTCACCAGGTACAGGATAGTTCCACGCAGCACAAATATCTCATGGTGCATCATATATATCATGAATCATAGTAGACCGTAATTGCACATACGTCTACGTACAAGGATCACTAGGTTATTTTATTGATAACGTGCACACGTAAAAACACCAATGGAATGCGTCTATTGTGCTTCTTGGATATTTATTCATGTATACTTAAATAGATAATGTAGTACAATGTGCTTTATCTCAGTCATAACTCTGTCACCCTCACCCCATATAAAATTGTGCAACACTTTTGAGTTAGTTAATCCTGTATTAAGTTTTTGTGCGTCTGTGTTAGATTACATTTTCATGTTGAACATAGTTTACTTTAAAGAATCCAGACCAATGCCCACAGATTCCGCATTGAAATATTTGCTAACTTTTCTATCAAGTATAAAACACTCACACTATCATCAATTTTTGCTGGTCAATTATATTTATGTGTACGAATTTCTGTGCACCATACGAAAACATAAATTATTAGTATGTATTGTGTTGCATGTGTGTAGTAATTTCATTTGTAGTTTCCTATCTGCTAGATTTTTATTATGATGGATTTAGATCATAATATTAATTGTCATTACGGAGGAGAGTTTGGAAGTAAGACTTGTTCTATGAACTTACTGGTTCTTGTTATTTTTCATCTGTAAGAGAACGTCGAAATTTTATAGTTTAATTTATTATACATTAAGTATTATGTGGTTTTGCGGTTATTTTCTTCATCGCGTGCTCTCATTGTACAGCACCACCGTAAAATGAGTGAACGTATGTCGTAAAACATAATTTTTATACGATATGAACTCTTTTAAAAAGTTTCTATTAAGTTCCCTTTCATTTGGAGAAATTAATCTGAGCTCGTTGGCAACAGTTAAGATGAGTGCAGAGTTTGGCAAAATACATTTATTTATTGTTTGCAGGCTAATATAAAAAGGTTTTAAGTAACCTCATGAAATTGTGAGAGTGGAAAACAAGAGTGAGTCTCCAAATATGCTTTCTCACATTTAGACACTTTAATCAGAGAAGTGAATGAACATTTCTTAAATTTGAGTCTACTAATTCACCCGTACAGGTATTGTTGATTCATGATTAAATTCGTAATTAGATACTTTGTACGTTTTGACTTATCATTGTATCAGAATAGTGTAGAATTGACTAAAATTCTGTTCAAATGTTGCTTTCGTTGACATATCTTGCTTTGACTATTCTTTAGAATTTTATAGAAAAGAATGTGGATGTACTTGAGGAATAATTGAAAATGAGCATAGCCGATTTATTTTTTAAGTTAGGTTCACGACGAGAGCAGAATTTGAATCCCCTGCCCTATTTACTGCTCTGTAACACTGTAACAATGCCAATGCACTGTTGAAGAAATCACGATTTGTTTGTGATGACCTTTCAAGATTCACTCACAATCGACCATTAACAGAAGAATATAATTAGGATTTCATCTTCTTTATGACTAAGTAGCTTCTAGCAAGTGCTACACATTTAAATCCTTATCAGTTTATACACCAAATCGTTCGATATAAATTAAAATTCCATCAAACGCATACAGGGTGTCCCACACAATCATCAACTCCTTACTACAAACAACTTAAAGCAAATATTATTGTACTTATAAAAAAACTTGTACTTGTAAGAACACCCTGCACAACTCAATGCACAGGTGATATATGTGTGCGAATTTGAAATCATTTTGTGCATATAATAATTTGAAGTGGTCAAAGGAGAGCCCAGCAGACCGGTCCATACTTAATGCAAGTAAATAATTACAAGAACCCATTAAGGTTTGCTCTCCATATTCACCGCAGAACGTGTCTACTTGGCCTCGGGCACGAAAGGAATACTCTTTGTGAATGGACTGAATAATTTGCCATTGTCATAATACGTTGAAATGATGCGTACTCCATATATTCACTATATTATAGAAAAAGGGTTTCGTGTTACAGCTCACCGTACTAGTACACTTATTACTACTAACTAAGCAGAGACCAGACTGGATTTGGCTGCCTACTTACCCAACTTACTAAATACCAGCCAGCCACACAGTAACCAGATATTACACACACAGATAGATACACAGTGACTTGTCAACTATTTACTCTTATTTGCTGCCTCTCCTCGTCCATCCATTCTTTATTATTATTTACTACAGCCATTCGCACAGTTACACGGTAAACATTAAGATTTGATTTGAAGAACAACTAAAGTTGAAATCTTGGTTGAGATTTGGTAGCCACTCGACTCATCCCGTCTCTGCACGACCTATGTATTTATCCATATAGTGTATGCCTTCATCAAGGATCAACAAATCTCTAATACTGTAGAATCGAATCTTGTTGTTTTGCTCAAGACTCTGTGGTGAGTCCTGTATTAATGACATGTGCGTGCATCTGTACAATAATGAAGGGGGAAGAATTACACAGAGTGAGAATGCAAGGATTGGTGTTTGCACTACTGTACTACATACTCACGTAATACCAACACAGTGTTAATTTACATTCGGACCAGCACCAGATCACCAAAGAATCAACACCACCACCATCATGTTCATCAACTTTTCTTTTGTTCCCCCCGTTTAATCCAATATTAGATGGATTTATTAGACTACTACTCCACTGTAATCATGTAGGTATCTGAGCCACTATAAGTTGTTTTCACTGTGTAACTTGTAAAAAACAAGTCAACAGAAAAGTAATTAATTTCATTGTGAAAAATCCCCTTATGTTGCAAAAAAAAACCTTCAGGTGTCTATATTGCAATGCAACCACAGACAGGTGAACACACTTTGCAGTAACAATAATGCAAGTTGGATATTAGGCAAGTATCAGTTTGGGAAATGGGCTATTTGCTCGATGAGTGTATCTAAAGAGACAGCTAATGTGTCCTCCTAATGGGTATAATCAAAGGAAGAGTACCCATGTACGTATATCTTGTAGAGGGAAGGCATGTTTTCTGCTGAAAATAATTTGCCGAAATCGTTAAGCTAGTAATAGCGAATTGAGTTGGTATCCAGCTCCCTCACTGTACTATGTAGTATGTACTTAAACAAGAAATGCTCTGCTCGATTGTTGATGATGTGCAATTTTGTAGTGTGGCACAGTGAATTTTGTTTATTCTCACCCACTGCGTGTGATTAGTACTGTGTAAATGGGAGTCTTGACTTAACCCAAAGCCCATAGTGCACTTGTGTGTCTCTGTGTGCAAATATTGGGCTGTGCAGTGCGAAAATTTCAATTTCGCAAGGTGATTCAGAGCAAATTGCAAATGTTGGACAGATAGGGCTGTGTGATGTGTTGTGGCTCTGAGAAGTGAATTAAGAGCCACAAAAACATTTTCCAAGAGCCACCATGCACCACTCTACAATGCAATGCCATTTAAATGCGATCTTTATCCTAGAAGCAGTGGCTGAATGAACATTCCATTTTATAGGGCTAAGTACAAGATGCTTATAAGTTATCTTGTAGTAGACTTGTGTGTATGTGTGTGTGTTTATATATATGTATGTATAAGCGGCAACTTGACGTGTTTCTAGTTCATAATAGTGTCGAGTGTGTAGTACGAGCTCGCATGTATATGTAGTAGTTACGTTTTCGATTTGAGAAATAAATTCAGAAGTGACTATGTCGTTATGCCGGTTTACGAGAACGTGTTGCTGTAATATACACAAACGGGGCCTAACTAACAATAAACTGATAGGGAGGCAGACATGACGACGCAACAGGTAGATTTAGATTCCTATCACAACGTTTAATCGACAATCCAATGATTCGCAAACATTTCTAGATCAGTGCGGGAACTGATTGTGAGTTGTGTGCTGGCTAATATCGCAGAGCTTAAAACTATTTCGTCTCTCTCTCTCTCGCTGTCTCACATTTGAATTCAACTGCTCTCTGCCTTACTTATGCCAACGATGCCATCAAATAAACACAGGGCTCACTTTGTGGTGGTTACGATATATGTATGTTCTGTGTATGACTACGGCTTCGCCTACCTTTCCCACAGTAAAAGTGTATTATTATTATAGATTGTGCTGTGCATAACGGATGAGATGTTGCAGTGATTGCTTCTCTCACTCACAGAGACTCTCCTGCGTACAATTAGATTTTAATGCACAAAAAGCTCTGATAAGGATTACAATTGCAATGTTTCGGCTTCAGTTGACGTAGAAGTCTTTTAGTAAGAGCACAGGAGGATAATATATTACACAGAGCAGTATGTATACATGCAACATTTATTATTACAATGTAATTCCATTACTTTGGCGAAAATTCATCATAATAAGATATAAAAACAATTTAAACTGTGCAGATGTGTATCATATATAGTTGGGCAATCGACTCACAGTCCTTATTTTACAGATTGCATGCGTAATGGAACAGATTAAAGCCGAACACTTGTGTGATGTTGCATGTGTGGCCATATAAATTCGTGATAAATTCCGATGTTCGTGGTTTCACTATATGTATATAGGAGTTCTTGATGTAAGGTGTATGCACAGTCGCAATAATAATACTTTCCCAACACGCTGACAATAAAGAAGATGCAAATAATTCGGGTCATTTCGGATTAACTCTTTTATTTTACAGTATAAATTCTCGCAAAAGGAATTATATTCCTCTTTTTATTGTCAAAAGAATTATTTTCATAAAAATTGTCTTTTTAGAAGATTCCAGTTTATTGGAAATGAGAGTATCTTTTAATGGTTGACACGAATTGGAGAAAAAGCTTGTGGCTTCGATTAGGATTTAACGTTCCTTTTTGACGGTCTCATCCACAGTGTATTTGTATAATGTAGCTAACAATAAGTAACTACTTATTTATTACCTGAGGCATCGTACATACTGCAATGCCGTGTGTCCTGCAGCAAAGTACGTACATGACAGTAAACATTGTTTTGTGTACATGATTTCCACAGCTTGCCATCGCTGGCACACATGTATTCAGTCGTCTTTTCGACATGTAAATGCCTCTTTTAAGCAGTAGAGGAATGTGCATACCAACACATTGATAGCGGTACCTGCTTTGCCTGCACTGTTTTTCCTTCCATTCGGCTCACATGCTGAAATCACATACCGTAAAAATCGAACACAAACCAACTTTGATCAGCAATCATAATCCCAGTTCAAAAGTACATACAAATTAGAATCAAAAATACATAGCACAATTAATTTAAATTATAATCCATTTAAAAATCACAATTTTTATTTTATTTCTATTTATTTAATTGTGGTCAATAGAAATGAATAAGTAACAATAACTGACAATACGGACTTTATTTCCTAGCACAGACGAAGCCATTCATATCGTGAGATGATTTGACAGTTTGGTAAACATGAACTATGACCCTACGCTGATATGTGAAGATGTAGTAACGAACTCTGCACGGCTAGTTAAACATTTGATTTAATCTTTGCAGCATCTAATGCGCATCTTGCTTTACGGAGCTTTTAGTTAGAGTCAGTCTGATCCCTAATAAGCCCCACCACTACCTAACCTTTACATAAGCAGAAAAGAAATTGAACTTTTTACGGTAAGTGCAAACGCTGCACAATTTAGTCTCATCATTGCACTTGTTGCATGGTTTGCTGAGCTGAAATGTAATCTTTGACTCTTCCATACTGTCTCTTGCTTACTTACATACAAAGCTCTCTAACAAAGTAATAATATTTCAATTGTAAGCTGCATCCTGCTGTATTACTTGTCTTCAAGACTTTTATGACTAAAAACTCTAATACATTTACCTATAATAATGCTAGGAGCCATCGAGGGGTACTGCGTAGATTCATTTTGTGCTAAACCGATGATTTATACTGTCCCTAAACAAAGATGTACAAAAGATTCTCGAATCCAGAATCATAATTCAAAGTTTCTATGCCCATATTCCCTGTGTACGTCTCCAATTCATGTTCAGAGTCTGCCCAAGCAGTCCTGTCCTTTCCAACCAACAACTTTAACTTCATAAAGGCCCTGTCTTGTCCTGCCGTCCTACCGTCTCCCACTATTAAACTCTTTCTGTTAAAATAAGCTCAAATCACACTGCTACTGTAAAGTCCATATTAATACAATTAAATTCACACACTCTCAACCACTGCTTCATCTTGTTGGCTATGATTGTGTCGTTACGGTCTTATTGTTAGGCATTACTGTCAGTCAAGTGTCAGAGTATTTGCACAAGACCGACGTCCCTTCATTATTTCCCAATTCTTGAAGCTACCGACGGGGTTTTTTCTGTTCTTATTGACGTACCTACAGAAAACTATGTACATGTGTGTGATGGAGCATTTGTTTATTTATATTTACCAATTTATTGTTTACTACTTACGAGTACGTTGTACTACATCCACTCGTATAGATAGATAGTGGTGATAATTACTAGCACAAACTGCACAACCACAATACAACGAATGAATCATTGCTACAAGAATGTACTGTGGGCATGGAGTACATATATGCACTTGCATCTTTCCATCTAAACAGTATCTGTGTGATTGTATAGCACATAGGAATGAATAGGGACAAAATTCTGCTTCTTCTTCTAAAATCCGAGCCAAGAAGCCAAGCCACCTACATAACATACAGATAGTGCAGCACAGAGATATCCAGGCAGGTGTCTGTGGGAAGACCCAATGCATGCAATGAAGTGGACAATTGAGTCCGTACAGTCCTGCAATAAGAAATACAAATTGAAATGGTGCGATGAGGATGCGATGGGAATGAAGATCACGACAAAGATGCTGTAGCGATCAACGAAATGAAATGCTGCCAAAAAAGGCAAGCGAATCCATCGTCATCGTATGCACAGAACTCTATCTTGACTTTGGTCGCTCCATGCAATATTCTCTGTACACAAATACACACACACACACACACACGGGACACACATTACTATTTACTAGTAACATGCGCACATAGTGGAGAATTTATTTTACCAACTTGAGTCCACTCTCCGTGTGTATTGTATTTGTTCGTATGGGATGTATGTTATGTATGCACGCGTGTATATATATGTATATATGCACAGACAGATGATAAAAGTAATACAATGCATAAGCCAAGCTGACCAGAAGACCAGACCACTCCTTATTCCATCTTGATACACACATCTGGGTCAACAGGCCAAAACGACTAAACGAACAAGCAAACCGATACCTTAAGGCATTGCACTTCTTGAAATTCCACATTCAGCTCTATGCCACTCATACGTACCACTATAACACTGCTTATTATCTGGCAGAGTATATTAGTGCCCGTCCTCTGTGCTCTCTGCTGGTCTGGTCTGGTCTGGTCTGTCTCTCTCTCTCTTATAGTCCACCACTAATATTTACTACGACGAGTCGTCCCTCAATTTCATATCTCCGTTTCTCTTAGAAAATATGAAAGACGAATAATAAGTGAATTAAAAATGAAGGGAGAGGATTGCTGGATTGTTTAATGGTGAGCTTCCCTTCTTCTTCTTCTTCTCTGGTCAGTGTGTTCATGGGTGCATGCAGCAGCCAAGTCAAGCCAGCGACCTATGCTTCTCTCTGTGTGTGTGTGTATGTGCATAGTGCATTGTCATCATCGTTCGTTTGGTGGATTGCAAAAAGAGTTGGACAGTCAAATGCCCTTTACCTCAAGACAAGTTTCACATGACCAGCCCAAATCGAAGTGAACCTACCAAACCACATTCGTACAAACGCGCATCATGATATTTATTCATATTTCTCAACTTTCCTCATTCTAAAACCCAATTGCTTCCAATATTCATTTTGCTCTCGGCTTGCCTTCGCTTCACTTGAATTCAGCCAACGAGCCGTTTCTATTTTCCTATAATCTCATTGTTTCTCCCTTCTAGTATGTAGGTATATGGATTACTCAGACTCTAGGCTGCTCCTCTTGTCTCTTGATCATTGTAAGCACATAGAAACATTTCACAGTTTAAATATTATTCTACTGTCATCCCAATCTCTTAAAGTATACTTTCTGCTTCAAATTCAAATGGTTGTCGTCGTCGTCCTCGGCCAATATGCAATCCTAGCACAGAGTATCTCCTCATTCTCTGTGCACACACACACACACACACACAAATAATAATTTAAATTTCATACAATTATAATATTATTTGTCGAGTTGCAATATCAGTTTTCTCTTGTTCTCTCTTTGAGTTTCTCATCAACATTTCCACAGCAGCACAGCAGAGAGGACCTGTCCTGTCGTCGTGTCCGGCTAATGCACCTTTTAAATACAATTCCTATACCCCTACCAAACAAACCCAATCAAGTTACAGAATTTTATGACTGTGGTCTTGTGTGCACACACACACATAGTATATATATAACCATTAAGCAGGCATTGATCTATAGTCATCTAGTATGCTATAATACGTCCGATGAATTATATTAATTTGACTGTGTATACCTCTGTGGCCAGCATAGATATTAATATTACGTCTGTGAATTCCTCACTATGTTTCTTCATTAAGACCTCTGTACACGTACTGACTGAGAGAGGTAAAGGAGCTCCCATCTCGTCGTCGTGGCTCAATCCAATTCGAGGTAAGTACAGTGTCGTCAGCATCAGCAGCAACAACAACGCAGTTCATTGCCAGTCCAAGCAAACCAGTCGAGTTTTCTGCACATATCACGAAAAGAGTGGCTCACAGTCTTTTCATTTGCCGTGTGTGATGATAGCAACTGACTGCTACTCGTATAACGCAGAGAGTCGTTTTTTCTTCAGCTTCTCCCAAACAATACGTGCAAATAAATGTACAGCATGCGAGATGAAACAAGTGTTGTAAGTCCTTTGTATACTACGAGTATGCTAAGCTATTATTTCCAAATGCTAACTATTATTTGTATATTAATAATAGTGCACCTGTTAGAACAGTGAAGACTACTTGTTATCTGAGCTAATTGCAACATAGACTGTGTATACTATATGCTTGTACTAGTATAGACAAGACCCATCCATGCTAAACGATTTTCCATGCATGCGTTTCTCTAGTGAGCTGTGAGAGATGGCAACAACAACAATACAAATTGTATATTATCGCAGTGTACGTACACGACACATCTACTGTGTTATATACAGATATGTATAGTTTTAGTTAGTTGTGCACACACAGGTGGAAGAATTCAATGTGCCAGAGATCGTCAACACGCGGACTCGAATATTCTTCTTTGGCTTGTCGAAAGAGCAAATGGCTTGCCATCACATAAAGATCTCGCGTTGAAAATTGAGAAGAGTACGTCTCGTACGCTTACAGTATATAGTGTATAGGTATAGGTGCTTTCTGTGTATCAAAGTCATTAGCCTCCTACTCGGTTTTCGTAAAGAAAGTCGGTCAGAACTCAATTGTGGCCAATCATCTCAATAGAATTTGTGGTTCTTTCATTGATTTTCTCAAAGATTTAATAATATTGGATCTTTTCATGTAAACTGCTTGCCCGTGTCTATATGGAGAACCCTGTACATATATATATATTATATCCTACTACATGAGTCACTTTGTGATGATACGATCTGCACGTTGTCTGGGTGTATGTGTTACTCGAATATTCTCTAATTCGCTAGGCCTTTCCTCACTTTAACCAAATTGATTTAACTAATGAAGCCACGAATATTTCCATGAGTTTGTAATTTAAATATAAAGTGATTTCTAACTCTGCTCTACTGCCTGTTCTAAAGTATAGAAGTAGTAGTGGTGGTACGTAGTAGTATGAAGTAGGTATTAGAAATGTGCAAGAAGAAATTTATTAAACATTTTGCTGACACACTGACTCCCTTCGTTATTGCCAATAAATTAATATTTTCATACTCCACTCTAATTAATAATTCTCCTCATTGCAATTATGAATGAATTAGCATCCTCTCGCTTCTGTGTGCAAATTTCTGCAAGCATCAGCAGAAAAACCAGAGTAGTACCCAGTGGAGACTAGAAGAGAATTGCTATATGCACATGTTATCTGTATAGTGTGGGTTTATTTGCAGTGAATTATTGAAGTTTACGTTGGAGGTCAAAGCTGGATGGATTACGCTGGGACAGTGATTAAAGGCGTAAATGTACGGACTGGGGCTCTGTCTGCTGATTGTGTGACTAACAATGCAAAATACAACGAGTACAGTTCCACTACCAGTACTACTATGTGCACTACTAGTGACTACTGAGGACATGTGTTTTTATTGTCTTTGGAGTTGTTGGTGGCAGGGGTAGGTGAACGGTGTACGGTGTACGGAGTCTATGTCGATGTCCAATGGCTCTGTGATCTCAACTTTCTCAGAATTCTCACCAATCAAGATTATTGGTCTCAGAACATGTATTTATGTTAGTATGGATGTGAACCACAGGAAATACTTGTATGTGTGTAAGTAAGACAGGTATTCATACATTCCTACCGTGTATTTACATCTACTACTGCCAGCTAATCAGAATAAATCGAATGCGATGCAAACTAGACTACTAGTTAAATAGTAGCAGAAGTTGTTGTTAGAAGAAACACATTGCCAGGTACTGGAATACAAAACAAGGAGGAAAAAATAATTCCCCACCATCGTACTTACACCTAATTAGTTTTAATTTCTATCCTATCCTATTACACTGTGTGCATTCACTCCAATATACTCTACGACAATAGTGCAAGGAAATGATAATTCATTTCACTTCAACATAATATCACATTGTTTACCACATTTTATCTCTGACAAGAGACTTGCCCTTCATAAAAATGCCTTTTATAGCTGGCAATTTAATTTATTCCCAGTCCATGGCTCACTACTGCTACAAATATTCTCTCCTATCACAAACCATCAAGATGCGCTTTGAATTGTGCCGATATTAAGTATATAGAGCTTAGAGAAAAAAAATCTCCCCTAGATATTACTAGTAATATATCACTCAGAATATAAATATAGCCATCGGCAAATGTCAATTCTGCAGCTTTCTTGAAAAATATTTCAAAATTCAATGGAGACACGGCATAGATCAGACAAGCGCCGATTTTTCAATCAAATCCATAATCTATCCGACACATAAACAATATTATGAAAGATTTGCACGCATACATTTTTCATATGTCAAAAAGAGAAATTCTGTCTTCTTGTTGGTCGTACATACAATCGGCCAACAATCGACATTTCATGTCATACCAAACCCATTTCTTCCACTTATATATACGTGTACATTTCAATTCTAGATCAGAAAATATTATTTAAGCAATAAAATACATTGAAAAAATCTTCTCTTGACTCAAAGGTTGGTAATAAAAGTAAGCTACAAGAATCATTGACTGTATTACTACTAGCAGCCTTCCTAGATACAAAATAAAATGGCAAAACTAGATAAAAAGGGTTTCCCATTGTGCACTGTCTTGTCTTGTCTCGTCTCTTTTTGTCTGCCACTAAAAGCATTCGTACACACACACAAAAGGACAGAGAACAAGAAGAAGAAGAAGAAGACTACATATAAAATGTGGTAATTGTATTCGGTAATGGAATGGCATGTAGAATTGTCGTGGCACATATACACACAGAAACACACACACATAGACATTATTATCCTAGTCAGAGGCACGAAAAGCAGGTAAGAATAAGTAACTAGAATCTGAAATGAGATAAGGTATAAGTTTAAAAACTAAAAAAAAGTTAAGTAAGGGCATCAGCACTATTTGGATTATACTTATGCATGTGTGGGTAATGATGGAAGAAGAAAATGGCAGTACAGTTATATTATTATTGCCTTTCTATCCACTCTTCTTCTTCTTCTTCTTCTACTTCTTCCACTTCTTCTTCTTCTTCTGCATTCGACATGGCTAGCCTTGTCGTCGTGCTTATTTGCATAGAGCCTCTCCATACTCTGCTCATAATACCTATTTGCATGTTGTGTCATTAGCAGTAGTTGTACTTGTAGTGTGGCCGTAATTGTGTGCAGATAGCGAGTTGGTTGGCAGAGCAGAGCTATGGTGGTCTGATCTACTCGCGTATATATGATCCTCATCGCTCCTCTCTTCTTGACGCAATCAAGACCAACTAGATAGCTTCTTCATCATCCTCGTCGTCTTCTTTTTCTTCTCATCTTGTTCTATTCAATAGGCTAAGTAGACCTAAAACATTTACCTTTTCCACTACTATTACTACTAAGTATCTTTTCCACAACTACTTTTATAATATAATGTGTGTGTGTGCGTAGCATCTATGTGGAATATAAATTGCCCCGTCTACCCTTTTAAGTGTACAAGTACAGTGACCACATTACGTATCTGAATTCACAGCGGATTCGACATACTACTACTTATACTTATATTAGTCTTGAATGTCTCCATAATGCCGTCACATAATAAATACTAATGTCTTCTATAAATCACTATTTTAAACAGAGACAGAGAAGGCATAATAATACCATTACTATAAGAGGCTGTGAGTTGAATCTTGAATCCTACCTGAATTTCGACATTCACTGCTCCCTGCCAACTCTGCCAAGTCAAGAAGAGTCAATTCTTAACTCAAAAGGCGATTGCTATACTCTAATGCATGGACATTCTCCTGCGTACCAGTAAAGTATCTGATTACTCCTCTCAGCCTATGTGCATTGTAGTAATGCAATCTCATCTTTGTCCTGATGCTCTTTATTCCTAAGTCCGTCTCCCATATAAGTGCATGTACACAAAAGTATCTTGTCGTCTTGTTACGTTTACATTACATTACAGAACATGATGAATCCTATAATACTATAGAGCTAGTATATAATTGCTAATACTATGTATAAGGGTTATACTGTGTGCGCATGGATTAGTAGAGTGCAGGAAGAATAGATGCACAGTATTTACTATATTAAAGTTACTGTACCTTTGTTGTTGTCGTCGTCTTGTGCTGTGGCGAACCGTGACTTCTTTTAATCCAACTGATTGTTATTGAGAGTTGATGAGCCCTATGGAGTTGGTTAACTCTTGCTAACTACCCTCCATTATGTACATTATGTATTATTTACCTGTGTGTCTGTCTGTCTGTGTGTTACAGTGGTCTCTGCTCAAAGCTTTGAAGGCAACGTCAGCAACCGCGTTCAGCTCAAAGTCTCTGTTTGTGTGTATAGTGTACGTGTATGTATCCGTGTATGTTGTGCACAGTACACCAATTTTATCATCTGTATTAAATGCGCTACTCAATGGTTGGTGGTAGTAGACGGCTGCACGGTACGGTGCATGAGATGAGGATGACTAGCTCATTTTGTGTCAGGTCAGGAGAGCAATTCTTCCAATTGCACACCCCATCCATCTATTTCCACCCACAAAAATCATATATTTTTTACACCGGCTTTTGTTGCACCGAACCTGACGGCAACGGGCTTCCTCTATTCATTGTCATCAGGAAACTGGAAATAGTTCTATTAAGAATTAAATATTAATAAGTATGTAAGAGGTGCATAAATGAATCTGTTGGAAATTTGTTATGTAGTTTAGAATAATTGTTTTTAAGTTAGAAAAGGGAAATAATTTTAGCGTACTTAAGTTTGTATTCGTGTGTTTTGATGTCATGGATGGGATTGCTAGTAAAACTATTGTCAATATTTTCTTAACGTTATTGGAGGAGACGTGGAGTAAATTTAAATAAGACGTGCTTGCAATAGAGTGAAAAGGACAGTTGGGCAAAATTGAGGAGGCATTGATGGAAATTTTAATAATGATTGATTTTACTAACACGATGCAATTGCTAAGCTGTCGCCCCGAGCATTGATTTTTCTTCTGACTGTGAGTCTCTTCCCATGGTTGTTCTACACGATTCGATAGAAGGTTTAATTTTGTGATTTTGCGAAAGACTCGTCTCTTGAAAATATCTGTTGGGAAATGTATTCATTTCTGTGTTTGGATGCTGCAGTGGGTTTTAGTGCAAAATATTTGCAAACGAGAAGGATTTGACTTTGTTGTTATTATTATTATTATGATTATGATTATTTGAATTGAATGCGTGTGCCCATTACTAGAAAACATATTCCTACCTACATACATATATGATGTATTGTGTGTGAGTAGGAAAAAACTATTGATGTCACCTTTACAATGAGTGTATAGAAAAGTCCACAAGATCATATATATTGAATTTGATTTATTATGTTGCAATGTGCTTTTCACTATCGACCTTAATTCTACCAACCATAGCTACTAAACAATACTAACATTACTACATAGTACGTACAATATAAACACTACAGATAAAGTTATGAGTAAAATAACATACTTCATAAGAAGATACATTCGAACAATTTGGCAATGTGTCCATACGGGTGCGTACAAAACGACAAAGAGCCAAAGCTTAAATGTAAATAAAACAATTTTTAAAAACTATGCAGCAGAGTTATGCATTAAAAGAGTTGCAATAAAATTCAGGGTATAATCAAGGGAAGGCGAAACGCTGTTCTGTGTCTATGTGTGAACAAAAGCACATTTGAATACAACCATAGGATTTTAGTTTCTCTTGAGAAAGACACGACGTGAGTCTGTCACAGTAATCGCATATCAAATGGTCTCGTTTCACAATGCATCGTACAGGAGGCGAGAGACAAACAAAAACAAAACAAATTCCTGTCCTCAGATGCATTAATAGCATATAATGATCATCAAAAAATAAAATCTTGTAAAAACAGAGACAATGTACAAATACATACAGAGCAAGACATAAGTACGGAAGGAAAGTGGCTTTAACATTGGTTAAAACTGCAAAATGTAAAAATACGATGCATGGGAGTATGTGTGTGTCTACTCTATTTATAGTAACTATACGTACGTACCTATTACATAATATTACGCTATAACAATCATTATCCTATCCAGTACACTTACAATTTTACTAATTCTTTACTACAGTATACGTCTAATTTTTCTAATAAATTCTACTGTCGTTTTTAGTACGTTCGATGTTACACATTCGATCTTTTTTTTTACTATATTCTATAAGCTACTTCTTCTTATTTTAGCTACACGGGGCGCTCTACTCCCACATTCTCGCTCATACCAACTATATAGAAAAACAATAATGATACTGCATTTGATAACACACGATTAGTATAATTATGCAGACACAAACATAAAGCATCAGCAAAGGAAGAGCGGGCAATTCTTCTGTTCGCAAAACGTTGTACGGTTTTTAATTTGGGTGGCGGCGTCACGAGAATTGATTTCTGCGCCCAAACAAAATATTTCCCCCTAAAATTTCGCACATCATCATTTCATTATTACAATGCAGTAGTCGTAGTAGCACTGCCTGACATTAAAAATCTAACTCAACATCATCTGTAATGGAAAATTCACGACTCGTAGCAATCAAAAACATGGCACGTTTCCATATTCACTTTTTGAGTTCGTCAAGATTGAACTGTCAAAATGTAATGAAGGAATTGTAAATGTACATTTTAGTTTAAAGGTCAATTTTCAAAGTGGAGATGTAGGAAAAGACGAAAATTAAACTGTCTATGCTTCATCAGTTGCAACAACATATTGTACAGTATTTCAGCGAACTCATCGAGAGAAAAAAGTGTTGGAATGATTTATATAAGGCATAAAAATAAACATGGCCTATGAAATGAAAGTTCGCTTCAATATTCTCTCGATCTCGATGATGATGAATAAAGGTGGTCGAGTTTGAGTACACAGAATGAAAAAAAAAATCATCAGAAGGTTCGCCAAAATGCTCCGTGGGTCGTACAAAACATTTATATAGTCAGTGTAGTAATGTAACTGTTGTGATCTGTTGCATCCATATAGAGTTGCAAGTGTACAGTGGCTTCACAATAATTCTATTCATCTTTCAAGCTGTGTTTTGCAACAACTCGTTCACTCACTCACTTCACACTGCACAACAAGTTACCACAATCAATCCGTTTTCTGTGCTAGACAGCCAGAGAGCAGTCTAGTAGATATACCTCTAGATCACCACGGTGCACAGTCATGAGCAGTTTTTAGAGGCCGACTCGTCCACTTTAAACATGTACTCTCCGTATAGATCATGACGAGAGCACCAGCATTTTTATTCTCTCTTTCTCTCCAATATTGTCTCTAAGCATGTATGTATGTGTGTAGTACGTTGATGATTTTATCAAGTTTGCCATCAGAAACGACAACGACAGTGTCAAGGTAAGAACATAGTAATATTACATTACAGCAGGTATACGTATACAGCAGTTGTTGTTTGTATTCTTTAGTAGAGAAGCAATTTTCGAGTTTTGATTGTGAATATTCATCATTCAAGCTAGCTGACAAAAGAAACAAGGCAAGGGGTAGTGTTTTTGTCGGAAAAAAAGAGTCTCAAGTGAAGTTTATGTCTGCTGCAAATGCCAGCGTCTAATTTTGAGACGTTTAATTTTCAGAATGACAGTGGGATATCGAGCTGCGAATTCTCCACGCAGAGCTGAGATACTATATGGAGCTCAAGAGACGCACCAGACAGAAAAACTAGAACAGAACTTTGAAGAGACACTGTGTTTCCTGCTGCCAGTCCATTCAGATTTTTCTATGGCCGCATCTTCTCAGCTCTTCTTTCTCATCCTCCTCCATGCCTCCATGTTACGCAGTTAGTCTTGCTTGTTCGTTTGCATACTCCGTGCCTTCTGTGCTGCTGGTGTGTGTAGGTGCACTGCATATGGCCACACTCTAATCAACAGTAGCTGAAGACAAGTCACACAGAGAAAAGATAACGCTTCGCATGGATAACATGGCCAACCGCAGTTCTCTCACTCACTTGCTCTGTTGGCCTTTTATAAATCTGAAACTTCTTCTCGTCGAATGTAATTCAACTAGTGAATTCTTTACTTAGCTTTGGCAGAATATAATTTCGCTGCACAACGTCGAATTCTGGTTCTCACTCTCATTTACTCGTACAGTATAAGTATAGCGTTTTTGCATTGCTCATTTATTAGTAGTTGTAGTATGTATATATATGTATATAGTAGTAAGCACTCAAGGATGGCTGAGTGACACTTGTACATACATTTATGGTGGAAAATTAAAAGTGTGCTTCATTCTATTCACCACAGTTCACTTATATAGACACAGGGGCCCACACAGTCCTCCACTCGAATTGACTCAGGGTGAAAATACTCCATAAAATCTCGTCTGTATGCAAATGCGTGTGTATCTGTGTGTACAGTATGCTGCTGCCACTCCTCCGCCTCTCTCGGAAAAGTCAAATGAATTCCATATTGAAGATGTTGTTGTCACATCGTGTTCACGCAGATATGCACATCGTAGTTATTGTACATAGTAGATAATGTGTGTGAGTGTGTTTTGGAAATAATAAGATCTCGTTTGTTCATCATCTGGTTCGTTGGTGTGTGTCGTCATACCATTTGGACAGTGGCCCAAGCATTGAACGTGACCTTTTTGTTGTGCTTCTTTTTCAGTCGATTCGTTTCACCCTGCTGTGACCACATCCCATTCAGTTTTGGCATCAAGTTGTCCCGGAAGTTGCGCTTGAAGCGTTGCGAGAGCGTGGCCCACACTCCGTGGTCCCGTCCGGACGAGTCCCTCAGCAGGATCTTCGAAGTGCCCCCTTTGCCATTGACGGCGGCCGCCACGGCAGAGCTACGGGACACTGTACGCGGCCCCATACGAGACTTGGAGCCCCCGTGCACAGTCGTCTTTCTGGAGGCGCTGGTGACGGCGTGCGGGATTTTCGGCATCTCCGATAGTTCCAACCAAGAGGAGAAAGGAACTAGAAGATGTCTCCCGTTTCCCCAGCCAAGGTAGTCACTGCCAGACCCAATCGTAGCCGTCCCATTGTTTGACATAGAGTACTGAGTTGGCAAGAAGTTCAGTGACCTTTGGTACGGGGCAAAGGTGGATGAGCTTCGACCCATAACGTGGTACAAGTAAGACTCCTTGGGGTAGCTGCTGCGCGGAGTTGTCACACTCTCCGTCTTCAATGGCACGAGGAGCACGGGCTTGTTCGCTGCCACCTTGGCCGCCAACGCCGATTTGCTAGTTGTGCTCCCCCCACTGCCACTCGTGTACATTTTCCTCGGCGCTCTCAACAAGTTCTTATTCGATTCTTCCACGTCTTCTGAATTCTCATCGAAATCATTCTCATCGTTTTCGCCGTGGTAGTCCTCGGGGTCCCCGCGGACCAGAGTCGTCTGCGAGCCCTCGTGACGAATACTATTCGGATGCGAGAAAATGTGCTGGGAACTGACATGGGCCTTGGAATTGAAGCGCATGGAGAGGCTGCTGAAAGAACTGGACGGCTCCTTGGTGGTGGAAGCGGACGAGGCGAATGTGGAGGTGGAGGAGGATGAGGACGTCGTGTCGTTGTAGATGGAATTGTTGTCCAGCTCAAAGTCTAGCGACTTGGACTCGAAGGAGAACAGACTGGACTTGGATTGGTGGTTGTCCATGGCGGCCGTGTGATAGACGGGGGGCAGGGACGCGTAGTCGGAAATGGGCTCAGCCAATTCGGCGGATGAGGAGGACGATGGAGGACTGGGCGCCGGCGAGCAAGGGGCGGGCGGGATGAATAATTTACTGCCCAGGATAGGATTGATCTTGTATTTGACAGGCTTGAGCTTGAGTCGAAGGTCGCGGTACATTTGGAACAAGTCTTCAGCCTCTGAACGGGTTCTGAAGGCGGTGACGAGGGCCATCATCTTGGCCAAGTGGCGCACCACCCAGACTAATGTGGAGGGGTGCATCGTGTCACAGTGACAGAAAACAACGTCCTCGATAGGATACGATTGGAAAGAAGACAAATTGGGCAGATTCTCCCAATAGGGGGACTGCTCGCCTGATGTGCAGAATTCGTCCGAGTCGGAACCGTTGCCGGACGAGGAATTGCTGTCGTCGGACACGTGAAGGCCGGAGGAGCTCGAGATGCTCGTGTTGTCCATCGAGGCTCCCGAAGACGACAAAGAAGAGTGCACATTGTTCGTACTATCAGTCTCTTTCTCCTGCTTTGATATCTCCAAGTGGTCCATTAAGTCCGACAAGTCCAGCTCCACAGACTCGCTCATCTTCACCGAGCGCACTGACTCGCAGTCAGACTCGAAACCTTCATCTTTTGACTTTAAGCCGGGACACGTCAGCTTCAGTCCACGTTCCGAACATTCCACCGAGTACCTTCATTCCATCAAAATAGTAAACAGTGCATTCCTTTTCTATTCACCAACACCACTCAGGAATTTCATTTCAACATTACAAGGTTACCCATGCAAAAGGTTCAGAAATGGTCAATGGAGATAATGAATCTCATTTAAAAAAGAGTTGAAATTGAAAGTAACTACAGGCTTGCATCTAAATGTTATTATAGAAAACCTCTGGCAACTTGAAATAGATATGATCAATTATATATAGTAAGGTGGAAGATGCGTGGGTAACCTGATTACTCTTAAATGTTAATATACATTTGCCCTTTTGCTAATGTAAACTTGCATCTGCATTCTGCAAGTGAATGTGAGAGAACTTTTAAATGTTCTCCTATCTGTTTACTATACTAGCTACTATAATTATGTACCTGGCAGCTTCTCAATTAGATTATGTATAATAAAATTTATTGTGAACAAGTCTGACACTAAATAGCACCTATTTCTTCACTGACTGAGTTGTAGAAACGAAAAAATTGCACTTTGACCTTGATTTGCACAGTAGCTACCTAGCTCGTATTTTTTCAATTAGCCCTGTTATAACGTTCAGATTAATTTCCGTTAACGGAACAACCATCACTTCTATTCACTTCTTGGATGACAATGTGTGCAGAAACACGAGATTTTACTCAGAATTGGTCTTTTAAATCATTCATTAGAGGCCTCAACCGCCTTGTCTTCTTTCGTTTGTATTGTGCGACTTTGCACACTTGTTTTTTAAAATAAAATACCAAGCAGCAGATGAACAAGCCCATAAAATTCTGAATAAAAATCTACCTGTCTGACTCAACTTTCAGTTCTTTGTTGTGTTCCATTGCCGTAAGCTACATATTATTACGCTCGTATTCATACTCTATACGTGCACATGCTATACAGCCCTTTGTATGAGGAATGCATGCAGTCTCTCTCTTTCTCGTCTTTCTATGCACACTACCACACATCTATAGCTGAATTTCCTTCTCTGCTTATTTACTGCTGCCGCAAAGTATTCCACTGGCACTAATACTTGGAATACATACACGTAGTTGTAGTCGTAGTAGTATACTTACTTCATTTACTGTTTACCTACCCGACAACACCACATGTAAACTAACTTCACTCTGTCGTCCAAATACTTATGATTTTGTTCTAATTGTATAAATACAGCAGTCACCAACAATAGAGAATAACCTATGACTCGCATATACAAATATATAATGTATATGTGTAGCATATGTGCGGTATATAAAGCTTATCAGACGGAATGCACTCTGTTTCCTCCTTGTCTTTTCTTTTGCATCAAGTTCCTCGTATTGAATAAATGTACATACGACGTAGTATTCATTTGTATGGCGCTCTATGTCTATGCAGTACCTAATGTTGTTAATAAACGAAGGAAATGTTCTGATAATATTTTTTCTCGTTTTCATCACTATCAAGCTCAAGTATCAAGCATCAAGTAGTGTGTGCTCCTCAGAGTGCAAAGAAAACCATTAGTTTCAATTCCGTTGTTAAACAATGTGTAAATGCCGACAGAGTGAATTTAGTTTATTCTCGCTTCTTTTCTATCCGTGCAACAATAGCGAAGACCTACGTGTTCTCTCCACAATGGTCTACGTATAAAGGTTTTTAACTGAATACTCATGAATTTACACTCCTACTCCGCTGCTTCTTCTTTTACTACTACGGCATTAATGCATTAGTAAAGTGACACACAGTGTGTTCACTTGCTATTTTTGCAATATATGTGTATACATATAATTTCAGCATAGATATCCGCCAATGGTGGATGAATTCGCGCGAATATGGCACAGAACTAACCTAACGGTTGCCAATGAAGACCTAATGGCTAATGAATTGACGGAGAGAGTACAGTTTAGCTGTAAAATACACGAACTTACTTGTTGTTTTCATTAAACTTTGTGTGTTTCTTTGAAGGATCAGTGGGCTGGTAGCGCTGCAGCAACGTCTCAACTAAACTAGCTAATACTTCCGATCGAATTGCGCCGTCCAGTTGGACTTTGCCCAGCAGATAGCCCGTAAAATGTGTCATCTTGCAGTCGGTCTTTCTGTTCCTACAAAAAACCAAATAGGAGTTAATATTAAAAATTATTTATAAAAAATATTTCTATTTAATTCTGTTAAAATGTAACAATACAATATATACAGTGATACTTAGTAAGCTGTGAACAGAGCTCAATCTGTAAATAACAAAAGTTTACACAGACAAATTATCCGTCTAAATTGATGTAACCGTTCATGCTTTGTATGTCTCAATGCAGTTACTAATTGAGCTGCCGGATTTGACAATTTCAGTTTGATAGCAACTAAAGCACCCTTCTTTCTTGTTTTCACATTTTCCTACGCATGAATGCAATCAACTTGTATATAGTAGTAAGTAATGCCAAAAGTGCTTTAATTTCCTCTTCAGAGTATATCCATCATTTGCCAGTTTAAAATTGGAAAAAAATGAATCAATTAACAATTAGCACTTTTCCATTGAGATTTACTGTTCGTAGCGTATTTGTATTTTTGTGCTGTCACTTTTACAGTTACATCTTTAAAAAAGGCATTGATGTTGCTTGCTGAGCGGATCTAAAGATCCGTTGACCTGTGTCCTATCCTGAATTGAATGCGTATATATAATATTAGTATAACACACTCCTACGTATATAAGCAGCTCTCGAGAGTATTTTCACACAGAGCCACACTTTTTGCTGGCATCCATGAATCAATTAACTCTTGCCTACAACTTCATTTGATTGCAATCAACAAGGTTGAAAGTAGTTTTAAATTAAGTCCTTGGTAGTATTTAATTAATCGTACAGCTTTACTGTACTACATACTGTACTGTACTTTCCCACTGGATCTCACTCTATATTTGTGTAAGAGACCGCTTTAGACTATTTTATGGATTCAGTCAGACGATTTCGATAAAGCTCCTCCGCAATGCAGTAACCGTTATAGCAACTCCACAGTTGCACCAATAATCCACTACAACATACTACATACGTACTTATTTACTATATACTATGTGCACTCACTCACACAACATTCGCCACAACAACAAACAAGACATGAAAATATGAATGATCAATCAAACATCGATAATGTCAACTTAACGTTGTGGGAAACCGAGACGGAGCTTGTGGTAGGTCATAGAAATGAATGCACACAGAATAATATTGCCTGTCTGCACAGAAAATATTTGTAATTCTGATACATGTATCTTCGTCTAATGACAAGATAAGAACTTTTGCTGCTCTGCTACCACCATTCCTTTTCCTTGTAGAACACCAGTTGGGGTTGTTATTGAACTTTTGTGAGACCTAGCCATGCCTAACAGAATAGTTGCCACGATTCCTTCCACTACACTACCACATTAGTTCACTGATTTTTTGTCGCACTCCTCCTCCTTTGTTGTATCTACTACATATATCGAGTGTATTGTATTCTGGCATTTGCAAATAAACACACTGCAGATGCAGAACAGTATATGTACAGGTGAATATGTACAAGCAATGTTAAAATGTACTTGAATACGACAACCTACCTTTTATTTTGGGAAATTCTTTAGAAATGGCAAACCCAGTTTATGCTAACCTAGAAAATAGTTTTCGGGCATTTATTGCCACTACTAAAAATACTACTACAACTGGCAATTGTTGTGCCCGTTTCACACGATCATAAGTGGTGGTTTTAAGTGACTGTAATTGCACGCACTTTTTCCCGTGCACAGTGCTCATCGTACCTAGTTAGCTGTCTTAAGTGTATAAACACAGTCAATTCACGTCACCAACTCCATTGTGTGGCGGAGGATTGCGGAAAGGTAGCATATTAGTAGCAGTGTTTGGATACAGCACAGCCCCACCACACTGAACGCACTCTAACAGCTTCTGTAGCCCATCTGAGTGTGTAGTGGTAGTTAGTGAGCATTTGGCTGTCAACGAGGAATCTCCTGCATCGCTGACACAATCACAGCGCTTTTTTATCGCAATTTATTTAATTCCGTCTGTGAAGTTGCATAAAAGTCGCCTGGGCATAGGCTTTTCTGTCAAATTACACGTGCACTATAAACCTGAGAAGCACCATCCACCACTCTGCTATACTTAAAGCGCCAACAACTTTAGACTTTTTGGCTATCTGATGAACGCATATCTCCTCCTATTGTAGAGTGAACCATACCGCACGGTTTTTTGCTCTAATTTTGTTCCTCTCACTCCGCTCCGTAATACCAACTACTATTTACTAGCACAATACTAGCAGTGTGTTTCTGTGTGAGCACTATACCGGCTATGCATTTGAGAGTAGGCGAACCTCTACCAGTAGATACAGATAATAGTGGTGCACCAGCAGCGCTTTCGTCTCTTTTTCATGTACTCTCCGTTAGTTTGAACTTGCAATTTTTTAGGGCAACGCAAAAGGAATTACCGAGATTGGATAACGTACGGCATTGTAATCAAATCATATTATTTCAGACTCTCTTGGCTAAGTCAAAAAAGATTTCGTCTTTGTAGCCGTCCTAGTGGCAGCTCTAGATAAACCTACATATAGAGTGTGGGAGACACAGACACACACTGCAATTTTTTCGCTACGATTTTCCATGGATTCTCTTCTCGGCTCCTGGTTGTGCACATCTTGTTAGTTGCACTAGCATGGCTTCCCTCTGCTACTACCTGCTCTACAGAGATATGTCAGACAGACAGACAGACGAACGAGAGAAGAGGAATTCTTTTTTAAATGAACTTTTTAAACTCACCTTCCGTCTTGCATGAGAACTTTGAAATACTCAGTGAACCAACGTGCTACGGCTACACGATACATAGACTCATCTTCAAATATATACATACATACAAGTAATATAAAACTTCAACCGACTGACTGGGAGAGGATTTGTTTTCGCCTCCGTTCGCCTCCGTTCACTATTACTTATTCCTCTTATAATAGATAGTAGGCTTCTATTGCAATTCGTTCCTCCTTTTCTGCTGTAATCGTAGTACAAGTTCCTTATCTATAACTTATTCTGCTCAAATCCATTTATTTGTAGTAAACGGTTAAGTTCCCTTTGTGTAACAATATTCCGTTTCTAGTTTCTGTGTATCTCTATGGGCTTTCACACTGTAGTGACCAGAAAAGTAGCTGGGCGGATCTACTGCTCACTCTCTGTCTCTGGGCGCTTATCGGGCAACGTACAATAAAACTCTTCTGACTCAACTCTCAAACAATGCTCTTCTAATAATAAATATCCACATTTCTAGTCTTACAAGATAGAAACTGAGCAAGAATATTACAAGAGAGTATAACTGTCGGCTATTTTATTGATGGCTCAATATAATATTGTACAGAATAGGCGCGAGCATTAATACTACCTGCTTACCTGCTAGCAGCTACAACCATTATAAGAATACAATATCGCAGTTAAGGTAAACGGGGTCTAGAGTATTCATTATTATTATTACATTTATTATTATGATGCATGCTCGGTGAATTTTGTGCTGGTGCACATCCTTAAGTATTATTACCAGAGTTATATAATTAATGCTGTAATTAGTTACTCGTTCCAAATTTTTGTGCTGGTGCGTACTCTCTAATTATCATCAGCATTGTTTACGTATTTTGTGCACTTCCCGATTATCATCTACCCATAACCTACCTACCTTCATCTGTACACAGTTGGGAATTGCAGGGATTCCAAGAGTGCGAGTATATTTCTCCTCTCTTTCAAGTGCTACACATACACCAGAGGCTGTTAGCATTGAATTTCAGCTGACTGAGTGGCAAATAAACAATTACAACGGTCTGCTTAGCATTTACCCAGCTTTTGTTGAGCCAACCATTGTCAATCAGTTTGATAGTTTGATATTTTAGCTATTGGACCGTGAGATGAGGTCAAATATGGACAGACAACCGTCCAGCCATTTACTTCCATTAATACAGTTGTCTCACTTCAAGTTCATTGTATCCCAGTGCAACAATGACAACGTGTAAGAAGAATCCTTTTAAAATACATGCAGATAACTGCATGTGTATTCTAAATAAGTACGTGGAAGGGTAAATCGAGTATTTTTTTTTATAGCCGACCAGGTAAAATTGATACTGTTTGCATATTAGAGAAGTAACGAGGTCCGATGTCGCTTTATAATAATTATACTGTTAGCTGTCCACTTTGCATTTCGAAGAGCAGAGAGACACAAAGAGACGAATGTGACTCTCCGTCTTGGAATTTCTCCCACAATAACAACTACACGTAGTGCGGATGTCAAAGACTTTTCTGAATTCAAGCCTCGTCTCATCTCTCGGCAAAGGAAGATGCATTGTGTGGAGAAAATAATGTGGGCATCTCACATGAAAGATTGTTGTATACACAGAATAATAATAATAATAATAATAATAATAATAGAGAACAAAAACTGGATGCTGTCTCATAATAGCGCTCCTTTCTCACTGACACATTTAGCGGTTGGTAGGAATCTTTTTTTGTACACACATAGTTTACAGTTATTCAAACGTTGCCAGGAAAAAACCATGTACGTAAGTTCTCTTTTGGCCATTCCATGATTGATGATGACATGACAAAGTTTAAATTGTAAGCCTAAACTGAAGGTAGTGAGCTGTGAGTGTGCCATCGCCTTCGAGAAGTCGTCGTCGCACACACACACACACACACAGAGACAGAGACAGCATCACCAGAATTAGAATGTAATTCTTTCCCACAGTACAATAAATACTGCCAGTAGTTAATTACTCTATTGTTAACGCTTTGGTTATTAGCTGCGAGTAAATGCCAAGAAATGTGAAGCCTGGTGAGTTCTTACCGAAATTGTCACATCCGTCTTCTTTCGAGTAGTGCCCTCTTTATTTCTCTACAGAGTCCAATTACTATAAGGGAATTCGTGTGTACAAACTGAATTCACTGTCAAGTCATATCACATTGAACGCACGAGCACAGAAATCTAGTTGGAAAATTCCAGAATCCATGTTCAGGGACAATCACTAGTGACAACATGGCTTTTTGAGACAGATGCAGAACGGTCGAGAGACCGACAAAGGGCCATATAAATATTTTCTGATCATTCGTGTCAGTCTCCTATATCTATGCTATTATCACAGTTTGGCTAAGAAATCGATTAGCAGACACTGTAACCAAAGACACAGAGAGAGAGAGAGAGCTTATTTACTCTCAACTTCTGTCCTCTTGCCCTTTGACACAATTCAAAAAGACTCTTGGCGAAAACAAGGTCAATTCTCACCTATCAATCTGTGCGACTGACTGCAAATCAATACCAGCAATTCTTAGCATGTAATTTGTATACACCCAATTTGCTATCTAATCTACACGAAAAACATCCCGCACAAAGATACAACACACATACAACTACAGGTACAATTACAATCACAATTCTGCTGCACTTGTCGTCACCAGCAAAGTGTTTCAGATTTAATAGTCAGTAGAAACTCGTAGATAATTAATTGGTAGTTAGTACTTCTGGAACCCTCGATGTGTATTATAAATATTATTGAATGATGTGTATATTAATGAACACAGAAATCGTATAGACGATGCTAGGAGCACTACAGCTCCCAAAATTGTACACTGAGACTTTATTCGGTGAGATATGTTGGTGATCTCCCGTCTCTTGGTGTCCCATGCAATGCCAAGTGCGGTGCAAAACCGACTGTGGGCTAGTCACTGAAGGGAATTATTAGAAGAACAGTTTATTAGAATTTGATTCTATGAATATTTCATAGATTTACGATGAAAACTCGAATTCAGTTCACAGTGAGACTGGTTTGCGTGGACGAGAGGCACACAAGCACCTGTTCGTTGTGCAGCCAAAGGAATAGTGGCAGCACAGGAGACAGCAACCAGTTGCACCTCCAATCTGAATTCATACACGGCTACCTTTACAATACCTTACTTGCATTGCCTATGGGTTGTGAGAGCTGCTCCATAGTAATATTGTACATAGTATAGGTATAGCATTAGAGTGGGTCTCGTCATCTCGTCATTTCATTGTTAGTAGTGCTCTGCACATGGAAATGCACACAGAGTGGCTTGAGAAGGAAAAAGAAACCCCTTGCCTGAGTTGCCTTGACGTGACATGGTCAGCATGTACATTTATTAGTGGAAGACGAGAGGAGTAGAACTGCTAATCTCCTCAAGTGACTCTTCACTTGACGACCAGTTTCTTATTCTCATTCACGATATCCTAGCTATGCGCGTCTACAATTCACAATATACCTCCAATGATAGGATGTCCTCTGTATCCATGTAGTAGCACATTTAAATATTTATTTCTGCTGGTTTTTAAAAATATACCATTGCTTTCACAGTTGATGACAAGCTTATAAAAGTATTCTAAATATATCGATTTGTCAACATCCTGTTTTAAAAATTAATGCAAAATTTAAAAACTCTTTTCACCTAATTAAAAATGACAGTTTTATTAGCGTAGAACTTTTAGATTTCAGTACACATGCCCATATACATTTCAAGTTATATACGACGCAATTTTATAATCGATTTCGATTCAGCCACTGATCCTAAAAGGAAATCCAATTAAATAAAATCGCCAAAATTGAATTGAAATAAATAAACAGATAGAGAGGGGCGAGACCGTCGCCCTTTTCACAATTGGCATGAAACCAAAGAGAATCTACATAGCACCATCAGAGCACTAGTCCCACTATATAAAATTGACTTCTACTTGAGTAGTATCAGTGGCTTGTGAATTGTGATTCCCAGAAGCCGGTCGACTCTCTGGATGATAAATTGTTTTGTGGATGCAATGTGATCCGATTGCTGAGAACCTCATCCTCTGTTTACCTTCCACTATAAAAGTGCATCAGCGAATATCTTGGAACGAGTAAAAAAGAAAACAAAGTATTTGTATGCATGATATAGGAGAATTATAATATTATGCTCATCCTAATGTCCTCCATCATAAATTCTGCATCCTACCGACAGGAATCTAAGTAGGCTACTGTGAGAGAGACTCTGAGACTGACTCGATGTGACTGCACAGAGATGTTTCGTGAATGAATGAATAGTTTTTTGTGAGACGAGCTGTAGAGTGGTATGCAAACCATTGAATATATAAACCTACCTTTTATTGCTTCTCCATTCTAATCTGTATAGAACTCTGTGCATGCATCTGTGTGTATGATAATGATGAGTGAGACTACCGCAGAAGACGAACAGGAATCTTATTACCACTTCATACATATAAGTAGTAAATATCTAAACACTAGCTATAATACCAGCCAGCCAGCCACAAGGTACAATTACAATAATATAAATGCAGTGCGCGGAATTGTGGGACTGTGAACAGATTTAACCCACGAGATGCGATGTATAAATATAGAAAAACACTAAATAGACACTTGTGTGCAGTTTGTGAATCCTGTTCATATTATATTTGGAAGGAGCAAGGAAGCCATGCAGATATATATAGGTGCTGAATGCATTTCCTTCTCTAGCGGATTGACACATTGCCTGTTCGTGCATCTCCTGTATTCATTTACAGAGACCACTGTGTATGTACACAGAGATATTATTACTATTTACTGTAGGGAGTAAGTAGTCAATTGGCTCTGAATAAATGCACTGCAGAGAGTTTGCGGAGCTTTTCGAGACTTGTTTCATGTGTTGTGTGCATTTGAAGAGGAGACGAGGCACGAACTTCGCGTACAGTACACAAAGCACATGTCCACTGGCTATTTCCACGGCGCATCGTTTCTCTAATAACATAATGAGTATTCCTCGACTTGGTCTCATCAAAAGAATCAACAGTACTCTGTTATTCCCATCTAATATTCATGTAGCTGTAGTGTAGCCCATTTATATTACCACTTTAATTAGCTTCTAATTAATGAGGTTGTCCGTTTGCTTTGGTGTAAGCTAAGTCAGCCTTTTCAGCTACCTGTCAGCTGCACCGTGTCACAGCCAACCAACCTAATCAACTCCTTACGACCACCAATAAAAAAAAATCTAAATGAACTTTCTTCACACGGTGCAGTTAAACACTTCAGATGCTACAGGACATATTTGTATTTATCCATGTGTATATGCAAATGATCGATACTTTTGCAGATGATGAGACGAGACTCTGGCTCTCTTTCGCAGTCCTGGCCATCAATAAGTGAATTATTAAGCGGACGACAGAAATGATAGTCATTCTTCCTCCGCTGTGGCTCTAGAAGTCTTTAAAAGCTAAATACACATTCAAAGTGCATGCCACTTATGTATGTTACACCTCTATATAAATATAAATGTAATTGCAGAGCACTTACACATTCAACAGAAGCAATTACTATTTACAGTGTGTCTGTCTGTAAGAAAGTGAGTATTCGCTTAAGAATGAAAATTACTTCATAACTGTAACGCGTAAAATTGGATTGCGCTGTGAAGCCGTGTGTGTACGTGTGTATTACAACAGAAAATGATAGGACTTACCTAATCAGTCACTGTGAAGAGTATCCAAATGACGTTCGTCCTTAAATCATTGAACGAGATAATTAGGCGGACGAGATGTGGTCATAATAATTCCCTTGTACTGATGATGGCCCTCACACCGAACTCATTTAGGCTGGATTTAAATACTCCATGTGGGATTATTGCCACAACTGTAATTTGTTGCCACCACCGCACATACAATGCAACATTATTACAGTGATCAAGCAGACTTTTCGCAGCTCAACAAATTAGAAATCCTATTCACGCTTCCACCACATCAACATCTTTCACCCGACTCCGGTGTACAACTGTCCCACTGTCAATATTGTTCACCCCAAACAACTTTTAATTAATTCTTGAATCACTTCCAATGATTTCTCCTAGAAATGCATTTAAGTAGACTTCACATGAAGAAACAAGGCAAAATGAATATCAGGCACTTTTATAGAGAGTACTAGAGATTACAGTTGTATGTGTGGTCTACTACATAATATTTGCAAACACCGGTTTCTTATCACTGATTGCACTTATCCTGGGCGCGACTTTAACAAAAACAGACCTGTCCACACCTGTAGTATTTAATAGTAGTAGAGACTGAGGGAAGGTTAACAGAGACCAGAGACTCGATCAATAAAGTTGCGTACGACGCTGCTGAAAAGAGTAATCCGTGTCTACGAGCGATCCACAAATAAACAATATGCTTTGTTTACGCGTTCCCTACTATTTACGACTATAGACACGAGTGGAGAAAAAAAGAGTGAAATGAAGGTGTCTGTTGTTGTTGGAACCAGATTCTCAGAGGTGATAATTTTTATGAGATGATGCTCCGCCAGATTGGACATGGAGGAACACGGAGCACTGTCGAAGTAAGAGTGAAGGCGACACACAACCAACGAGCTCTCCACATCAATTTACTGTCGAGAAGTCAGACACTCTCTGTGTTCTTGTGGCCAGCGTCTACTAATAGAAGAGAGAAGCAAAGAGAGAGAGAGAGAGAGAGGAAGTGATCCACCCAGTCAAGACAAGTCAAACGATGGAAAAGAACGCTCAGAAAAGTGTAATATTATTACACACCACATAGACATTGTGTGTACGTACACATGTATACACACTACATAACATAGAGACTGGCCAACCGTTCCTTATTGTGCAGATGTGTAAAAATCCATTCTTATTGTTGTTGGAGTGCTCATGCAGGAAAGAAACAACTTGACCATATAAACTATATCCATCTAAATGCATACTTATAGTATACAGTACAGTATGTGTAAATGAAAGACAATTTACTCTGTAGTATTTATTCCGATGCGGGGCGATACGTTATTGATATGTGTGAGTTGCTAATACAACTCCACACTATCCTTATACTATGCAGTAATAATAATAATAATACACACGGAGAGCACGTATGCATTTAATGTGTACAAAGGAAAATTGAACGACAGAACACAAGAAACTGGAATATTAGAGAGTTTTCAATAAGTGGAAGTTGGTTGCTCATAGCGGACATTAATTAGGGCGATAGAGGCACTTTACTTTGGTCTTTTATGCCTTCTGTGCATTCGTCCACCATACAAGAAACATCCAGTCAACGAAATTGCATTTCATCTCACAATCGCCATTCATGTGCAATAATATTCTCTGTGCTCACACACACACAGCCAGATACTTGAACTTGAGACATGAGCCATTGGCCTTACAAGCATAGAAGAAACCGCACAGTACTCGTCATGTACTGCACGCTGTGTCTACACTGGTAGTTGTTCCATGTGTGTGAGTGTGTGTACACAGGGCGCTCTTCTGTTTGTTTGTCGATGATATTGCCAAAGAGAGAATATGTTCAGATCAGATCAGATCACCAGTGGATTGTATTCTATTGTATTTTGTAGCCCCCAACACATTCAAAGGCTCTCTGCACTCTCGTCTCTCCATTCAATCGATAGTCAACAGCAACTGTAGAAGTCAAACTGCTGCTGATGTATATGGAAGTAGCTTATTAGTCGAACAGTACATTAAAGAAAGGGAGAGACAAGAGAGTGAGTGCATGATCATGATACAAATGGTGATTGTAATAAATAATAAGAAGCAGAGTTCAGTCTGTGCATATAGCTTGGTGCACTTATATTAGTAATAGTGGCTACTACTTATATGTATAGTGGATGCTGTCCTAACACCAAGCACAGGCAAGAAAGCAGATGAAGGAGGTGACCAAAGAGAAATTCACCAACAATAAGTTGTTTCTCTGGACTGCACTGGGCTGTATTTGAATTTAATTGACTTGACATGGGGGTCCCTGACTTGGCTCATTATCAGCTCTAGCATTTATAAACATAACATGTAAGATGACATAGCGTACTGGTACATGGGATATACGTATATGAATGTGTGAACGTAAATGCACAGTCGATCGATGTGAGAATGATTAGTACGATCTTGTATTCTATTGTGAATATGTAATAACTCAGTAACCATATGTTACACCGTGTAAGTAAACATGTGTAGAATTCTACAGTACTATCCTTATTGTACAAGACATGTTTTCGCTATCTCCATCCACTTACTCGTATGGCGTGCAAGGGAGATTATTGGCATTTTGGGTGTCTATGTAATAATGATTGAATTTTTGTAGAAGAAACGAAGAAATTTTCCTGTGAGAACTTGAAGTCTTTCTAAAGTCGAATTATCGTCTATTGGACGATAGTACATCTATTGGAGTAACATTATGGTTGGTGAGGAGCATTGGTGTGACTGTGTGTGCACCTTAAGTGAAAAGAGTGATGTTAGTGTATGGAGTATGATCAGAAAGCCAGCCAGTAAGTGGACATAGAGCTTTTGGGTTTTCCATTACGAGTCGGCGGCATTGTGTGTTAGTTAGTGCACGTCGACGGAGGCACAATGTGCACGAGGGACGAAAAAAGTTGTTTGGCCAGTGAGTCTCAATGTGAATGTATGTTATTGGAACAGTGGGCCAATATGTGTGCATGCAGTATGTGTGTGTAGTGACTTGACGTGGCTCGAGTTGACTGGACTCTTCACCAGTACGCTTACTTACTTATTACTCGATCTGTGTTCTATGTATTAGCACAGAATTAGTTAATACTGTGAACAGTGAGACCCGTCGTCGTGTAAATTCTATGCTTGCTTGCTATAATTTTATTCACTGCTATTCATGATGCCTTTCGCTTTGTTTCATTCAGACACTTGTATTTGCATTACTTTTGCTCACAGCTCCACTTGAACAGCATGAAGAGCTGCATTGTGAACAATTTCTATCGAATCATACACTCCATTGTATTTTAGTTGGACATATTCACTTTTCACATATTCACCAGTGTAGCTTTAGTATCTTTAGTGGAGTATGCATGGGAATTGGTGAGTGGGCTCTTGTGTCTCGATGAAAACGCGTGCTATAAACTCTCTGTTGTTTTATATGCATGCATATCGTATGCTCCACTGTCAGCAGTTCCTCTCTTTCCTGGTCGCCCCGTGTATTTCATATTACTTTCAGTTAAGTTAGTAGTACATTCTATACTTAGTTTTATACAGAGTGCCCTCGTACACAATGCGGAATCATGGTAATCAGACTGTGCAGAGAGAGAGAGAGAGAGGGAGAGGGGAATGAACACAAGAGAACACTCGACAATAAAAGATCAATCGAAATGGTACGTGTACACACTTTTAGTTATTAGAAAAGACAAACACAAAGTGTGAGTGTTGTGTATAGAGTCTGGCCGTAAGAAGAATTGGCTCGGATTCCCTGATGTCTGATGGCTAGTCACGTTCACTTGACGATTACAATCGTCAATCTCAGCACAAGTAGAGGAAGCATATTTTCCTATTACATTTGAAATGATGATTGAGAGAAAGAATGAAATAGATAATCCACCGGCAAGCTGAATTCTGATGGACGCAGTGTTACTCTGTGAACTGTAGCCCTGGGTCCACTCCCACAATAATTGGCCTTGATTATAGAGTGCCCGGCACGGGTCTAGTCTCAACTCACAGCCTACATTTCCCTGTGTAATCATATCCGTCCAACTTAAGTACGAGTATTTTATTATACAGCCATTATAAGAAGAAGCTTGAAGGGAAAGACTGAGAGCAGCAACGAAGATACAGTCCAGTGTAATAAACATAAATCTCTTGGATTCCACTGGCACACAAAACAATTGACCATACACACACATTTCTTCATTCGTCTAAAACATGAGAGGCGATAGCCAACATTTTACCCAAATCATGAATCATTAATTTTTTATTCGAATGAACTTTGCTTTTCGTGCTTACAGAATAACGTTCACGTTGTAAAATTCACTTTTCCAACTTTCATATTATTCAGAGAGAGAGAGAATTTCGTAGTGGTTATATTACTGTTGCCCTGTCTGCATGTGTACAAGAATTCCTTGGAGCAATTCATAAAAGAAATCTTCAGTCTCATAGATCTTGACAGAGTAGGACCTACCTAGTATATTATAATAGTAGGTGTATAGGCACGTAGTTTCAGTGCCATACCCCTTCACCTCGTGCCCTCAACAGACCAACACAAACATAATCCCTGCGTTGAAGACAAGACAGTAATAACTGTGGATTCACTTTCGATTCGATGTTTGACTACCTCCCTCCTCGCTCACTTAGCCTTCAAATCTAAATTTATTCTGGATACAGCGCTGTTGTTCAGTAGAAAGTATGTCCAGCAGGTGAGGCTATTTTGATGAGACGACACGAATTACCTGTTCTATACTGCAGACATTATAATATATCGTCTATGGCCTTCTAAATAGTAGGCTCACACTCTTCCGCGGCAACATCATTGTCTACACAAGATCTATAGCGTCTTAAGTATTCCCCAATGTACACACACGCATAAAGAGTGGACATGGACATTTTCCCCCAACTATCTCTGTAGTTGTAATCCTTTTCAAATTTCGTTTGTCTGCCACCGTCAACTGAAATATACGAGACCTTTCCTATCAAATCTATATAACTACTTATCTGCTACAATATACTTACGTGCATTCTTATAATTGTGTAGTTATAGTGCATGGGCAATTCATAAACTGGTCTCTCTGTGTTATAGTTAAGCTCACAGGTTTCCTAAACTTTTAGTATATCTGCTGGTGGATCTTGTACTGTGCTGTTGAAAGTGCGATATTTGTACGATGCTAGTAAACTGACAATATGAAAATCCTTCAACGAGTGTGTACAAGTCTGCTGTGTGCAGAGACTGAGATTAGAGTTGAAGTAAAGTTAGGAGCAGTGAGTGAGCATACTTTCAGGTATTTAGGCTATTTTCACTACCACTTTTGGAAACACTTTTCCTTTTTCTCTCCTTCCTAATGTAATCATCTTTGCATCAACCTTGCCATGCTGGGATGGGCACTCTGACAAAGAGTTCAGCGAACAAACCAAAACCAAAGCAAATGGAAAAGAAACTTCTTCTGCCTTGCCACTCACCGATCAACATCCTGAAAACCCACCAGGACCTAAACACGTAACTTCCAACACAAAAGCTACTGTGTGTGTGTGTGTCTACACGTTGTAGCCATATAATAGTACGAAGAATTACTTACGATATTTGAAGAATTTGATGGATAAAAGAGACACAAAACGTAGTCTATTGTTTAGAGGCGGCTCACAACTGAAGAGTACAATGAATGCAGTTTTTGAGCAGGACAAAGGGAATCTATAGGCTAATTTCGTATTAAATGACATATCAATGTGATCAATGTGCGTTGAGAATTTTCCACTTGCCATTTCTTGCTTGGAGCGTCACAAATGAAAGTAAAATTGGACTGTTTCGCTGTCCTCATTCGCATTTGATCGGGAGAAATACGACAAAATGGGCAAATATTGCACAGAATAAATCATCTGAATCTAATGTAGCGTGAAAACATTGTTTAAAATCTAAAGAAAGTGTGTCCGGATTCCTTTTCAGTGTTCTGCAAGTACACACACACACAAGGCTGATTTGAAGATAATTGAAAACGTTAAAAGTTTGCAATTTCTTTATGTCATGATAGCACCTGCAGATAGAATTAAGCGATTACAGAAATGATAGACTTGTCCCAACATTTCCATCAGCCAGAAACATACGAATTAAGGGGAAAATTCTCACGATTTTCTAAGCTGTAGGAAACAGCCATTAGAATATTGTATGTACACATGCTCTTAGTATTTCTTATATGGCTCGTACTGTATAACCCCAACACTGAGAACTGCAGACACTACAAACACATTCATCAACAACGTACTACAGAGATTAATAAACAGAAGGGAAGGACAGAGAGAAGAACATGGAGTTGCCGGATGGATAAGACAAGACTTACAGTGCCATGCAGTCAATCATTCAGTCATGTCATTTTTGGACATTTTCTCTCACCTCCCGCCTTAATGTGCTTTATTATAGGAATGAGCGTAAGCTTCACGTATTAATTGTCACAAATCTGCTTTACGCTGACGCTTGCTCAGATTAGGCGCTAGGAATTGTTCACTGACTGCCTTCACAGCCCCAACAACTGCATTAGGAAGGCTTTTATGTCACTTTGAACACTTATTCAGCATTTTCCACCGTTCACAACACAATTTCTATGGATGAAAAATGAAATTCGCTCAGCGACGCATCCCAACCAACTGAGTTTTGTACAGATTTTGACTTAAAAAGACCTAACAATGAGCACAGATATGACTACAGGATGACAGCCCAGGCAGCTATGTCTAACATTGTAATAATAAGACCTGTGTGAAATGGGAACGTTCAGATGAGAGTGAAATCCAAATGTCTGGCTGTACTATTTAAGCACTATACACATGAAGCTCTGCTGGTAAAATTATGTAAAGATATAAAAGAATGTTTGCTAGTAGGTAGACCAAGTTTAGACTTGACTACTTTTATCTCTATTTACTACAAGTTATATTATAGGAAGAAAATGATGTAAATCTTCGTTTGCATTAGACTAATTAGTCACGATATCCTATTTTCCGGCTCGTCTTCTTCTTTCCTACACAGCAAAGAAACTTTTCTTGTGAATGGGGAGATTTCTGGAAATGACCAAAAGATAATTTCTTCTTCACGAATGACATAGTGATATTGGCAAAAAGAGTTTTGTGCTCAACAAGAACAAGAAGGAGAGCCGACGACGTGCTCCTCTCTGCTAACAATCCAAGTACGAAAAGGTGAATCTTCTCTTTTAAGCTGACTTCCGCCTCTATGTGCTGTACTATCGTTTTGATGTGAAATCCATTTAAGTGAATTCTCACAAGAAACCATATGAAGCATATTTGGAAACTGCAAAAAAATGCTAACTGCTTAGATTGTGAATGGTGGTGCTAATGCGACGTTTATTTATCTCTATTAGAAAAGCATTAGCACAATAGGAATAAGAGGGATGCTACTTATACCTCGTACACAAATACAAGTTTGTTCTCGTTATAAGTACACAGTGACTGAGGGAGAGGATGTAGTAGAGTCGTCTTACATGAATACATTGGTATATAGTCCTCGGATTAATTACTTATTGTTAATATCAGTGTGTGCACACAACTGCAGAGAAGAGTAGTCAAAGGAACTCACGTGGAATTCTGCTCATATCTTTCAATAAGAGTTGACAGCTCGACATGTTGTAAACAATACTTAGAGACTAGTGCGCCCATTTATACATATACTACTAAGTAGCTATGTAGTACTTATGCGAAAAGTTTTTACAATTTCTTCTTGCCAACAATTAATTCGAATGGTAACACACTACAATGTACTGTGTGTGTGTGTGTGTGTTGGGGGTACTCAGCTGATCGGCAAAGAGCACAGAGAAATCTTGGCAATCTTGCTAATGAATGGATATGCGATATGTATATGCTATGCAAGTATGTGAATTAATTAGAATAAAAACGAAATGCTATACAGTGTGTGATTTTTTACTATCTTAGTGGTGGCAGTATTTATTTCGAAAGAGTCTATGTACCTTCTAGAAGTGATCATAGCAGGAGCAGCAGCATTCTAGTGTAAGTACCTCCCGTGTTCTACTAAATGCATTCATCAAATTACAGAAGCACAATATATTCATTGAGAACGGACACACCTGTGCTTGCTGTCACTCCAACAGTAAGATCACAGAAATCGCATACCTTATTATTATTGTTATTATCATTTTACATATGCATTTGTGTAGAAGTGGTAGTGCACAAGAGCGATCTAGTTGGTAGCTACGAACGGAGAGTCCTTGTGAATGCAATTTTTGAGCAACAACAATAATGTCAAAGTAAACAAAACACTTTCCTTTACACTTACTTTTGTTCTACTGAAAGGGAGACAACTTTATTATTACTTATGAATAGCTTGTAGAGCGTATCCTTTTCAAGTGTCATGTATCCAATGGAAATTCTTGTTATTTCATTTTTATTCCCTCTCCTTGTTTTATTTGCCATTCCTCCGTGTTTCACACTCCAATAAACCAATCTATTTACCATCGATGCATATTTTCCCTACTTCGTAAACTCTAAGCCTTTTACCCTGCTACCTTCTTCGTGCAATGTGCTACCACCACTACGTACTACACGTAGCAAGTGTGTACTATGTGGTAATTAATTGCCTATTATGTGCTTGTCAAGGGCGGACACACGATTGCACCAAATGCATCTGTATCCCTAATTGTGTGCTGGGTGAGAGAGCAGAGCAGAAGAGAGTCCGTGTGTCCACTGTTGGCGTGTAGTAGTGGGGGATGAACGGTTCTGCCCAGTTTGACTCCAAAGTATTACCAAGATTAACAGATGGACATTAGCTGCTGCCTGTGAACATTAGCGTCTCAATATCATCATTACTTAAAAAAGCTGTGAAGTAGATACACAGGCTATTAGTATACCTGCATCTTATAAAAGATATATCTCTGCTCCCCACTGCTGTTCAAAAGCAACATGATATGCATTTTTATTTTTAGCTCACTTCAAAACAAGTGCTCTAAGAATGTAATGTTGGCGATAGTGACATAGATTTTGTCTTGTAAGCACTGATTCGTCAACTGTAACTATTTCATTAACCAACAGGCCTTGTCCACCACTCTAATTATCTAGCAGCCTCAATTCCATTATCGCCTCTCTCTGTCTCTCTCTGTCTCTCTCTCTATCCTACACCTTTTCGTAGACACCTTGCAGTTGATCCCGTCATATGATATCAGTGGAGAAACTAGAAATATGCTAATCTACTAAATAGCAGCACATTTTAGAACAGCATGCTGATTTCTTTCAATATCTTATTACATTAGCTTGTACAGTCTAAAGTCTGTGTTAACCTTTAGCATTGACCTATCTGTACATTGTATATCATGTATATTTAAAATGTCCCAAGGTGAAATGAATAATGCCGTGACAATCTTATGAAATATTTGGAAACTTCTGTGCATAGTATACGTAATAAAGCGTCTCACCGCCAATACAAGTAGTTCGTAGCTACTGTGCTCCAGAATTTCACTTGTTAATGTTCAGCTAGATGCTCACATAATTTTCATGTCCAGCCTTCAAACCTTCCGAACGTATTCATAAACATACTCAAGGCTGTATACTTTGGCTACTGCCAGCATAGCATTTATATGAAGAGGTCGTCCAGCCATGACCCCAACAGAACGCGAATTAACACCTATACAACTGTTCATTTATGGATTATACCAAAAAAAAGTGCTAAAAAATTCATTTAGATTCCGTACAACAGCCACTGAATCGCGAACTGACAGCCTGTGTGAAATGTTCAAAGAATTTTTTCAGTTTTTCTTGCCATCGTAATAATATTAAATTGGCTTATTATATATTACATCTGATTTGTACTGCAAAAGGAACCTGTTGCTAATTTTTAACCAACAACTTTTGGCATTTCCCTTATAAACGAAATTAAAATCGTATTTAGTGTACAGAACTACGTTTATAATGGTAGTGATAGAGAAATAACGAAGGACTGGTTGCTCTGCTCACGAAAGAAGATTATAGAAAAATAAATTGTACAGCTCCTTGAAGCGGATATTTGCATATTTATATTTTTCCAAAAAGGATTTGACAGGAAGAGTTATTTTGACGTGTGCAAAAAGTATAGGACAGGCTTGAAGAACTGTTAAAGGTCATGTGGGAATAAAAAGCAGATGTTTCAGATGTAAATGTGCCGCTAGTGAAAGTCTTTTAGGAATGCTCGTTCAATAATCCAATATTAGCTGACTCGGCTCATGACTAGAGCCATACTGCAAGCGGAATTGTAACGCAATATACTTTGTCTGCCTTAACTGTACTATTAAATTTATATTTTACGCAAATGGTCGTTCTCGTACACGTTTCTATACGCAAACACACATCTAGGTATGTATTTTCTACTGTTGGTGCTCCTATGCCATGTCTGAGAGAGGCAGAGAGTGAGGTGCAGTCTGGTCTTCTCGATGCCATTGTACCCTCAATACCAACTTTAGAGTCAGAGTCTAGACAAGACAAAGCTGGAAAGTACCATGTTCATTCTCTCACTCTGTATGCTATTTCCATTGAGAGCAACGTGTCAGTGCATTAAAGTAAATAAGCAATGCACAACATACACACTTACGTACATACACAGAGTAAGGTAGAAACAAGAATAATAATGTATGTGGTTCATTATGCACTTGTTTTTACCTTCGATTCAAACGAATACAACTTCCTCTCTAATGAAAACGTGAGTTTCTAATACTTGTACGACAATAGTAAATATAATGGTGCAAAGACTCACTTACTAACTAAGTACCTGTATAATACGTGTGTATACAAAGAGGGAGATAGAGACATGTTTCACTTCTTGTGTTTATATTTATAGGTAAACTCCTTATTAATTTGCACTTACTCAAAACAAATGTGTCAGCGTTATGCTACATGTAAACGTGGGGAGCAGTATCCATCTGACTTGTCTGTGCACAATACAATTACAGCTTGTAGAAAATACTGAGAACATGATTGTCCGGTCTCTATTGCATTGTTTCCCTTTGTATAACAATAATAAGCGGTAAATATGCATATCACTTCATTTGCTGTGTGTCTCTCTCTCTTTCTCTGGTAAACCCAATCCTATACTTACAGACAGATTCTGTACACTGCTATAATAACAAATGTTGAATTCATACATGTAGCATGTATAATTTGTTCCGTCCATGTTTTAGGGTCAATTCTGCAGACCAAGCAAAGCCTACACACGATGCTTTGTCATTTTTACTGTTCAAGTACTTAGAAGTATTAGTAGGCGCTTTGTGCCACTATTATTCTCATAACACCTTATAGGATATACGTGTAAAGACTGAGAGCATCTTTTCTTTACCTATAAGCTATGGTTCCATGGCAAGACATTTGCTCATCTCTCCGTCACAACAACAGAGTTCATTCTTTCCACAATCTCGTTGTCACATCACAGATGACAGTTGACGTCCACACAACTTGCTACTGATTCTGCTTATTTTGCTTTTGTATTTTATAGCGCTGCCCTTTGAGTGTTCCCCTATATATTTACTTGTACGTGATAAGGATCGCCTCTTCCTCAAGTACGTCTGTAGCCAATATGACTGACTGTGAGAGAGAGAGGATGAGCGGCGGCGGTGAGACACTGGCGAACCGCAACCCACTAGAATAGAACATGTCAAGATTGTTGGAAATGACACGATGAGACAACGCTGCCATTATTCTTTTGCCGTGTATTTTATTCAAATGACTGTTACGTGTCCAATGCAAATGTATGCAAATAGCATTACGAGTTTTTTTTGTTCTTCATGCGTCAAACGATAACGTTTAGGAGAATTTGCGGACACCGGATGAAAATATGTAAGCTAGATTGCTGTCGATTTTTTATTGGTTTGTTAGTAATAACTATTTGCACTAATTAATTTTTGCAAAAGACAGGAAAAGCCAGTGTCGACCAATTGCTCTGCGATTCCGGCTGTGTATGTATAAAAATAGAGCTATCTTCAGTGCTGTTTCCACATTACCTGTCTGAAGCAAAAAACGAGCTAGATTGATACAGGTACATACATTAAACAGTAGCATGCCCATTGAGGTAGTTGGTGGGGCTGTTAATGGGAAGATTCTTAGTGCATTGTGTTCTGTGACGTTGATGACTCATTGTTATAGTGGTGCATATACTTTTACATACAGTGCCATTTCCATCCTGCTATACTGTAACCAGGTCTTATCTTAAGTATCAATAGAATTTATTGCACTTACGATTAAATGCTACATCTCACGTAGAACAGAGGATAGCAGCTGGGAGACTACTTACTCAGAATAGAATATTCTTTATCCAACGTTCCCCATTATAAATTGTCATCTAGTGGCTCGATTAACAGTTTCAATCGGCTGCAGCATCAGTCCTGATAGCAAACACTTCCCAGCACAACACCATCGGCAACAATGACCATTTCGTCTGTGTCTCTTTCTTTATACATATGTACTCATTCATTTAAGTGTGCATTGTCACTGGAGCTTCAGCAGGGGTTTTCCCACAACCAAAAATGTGAAACACTGAAAATCTCACTTGAATCTCAATAAGTGCTTATGCAAAGAGCACTGTTAATTTTCCCAATCAAATGAACTTCCAATCTAAGTAGCAATAAGACACCAATCAGTAACACATTGGAGTTTTGCATTGCTAATAATAAAAATACACACGTTTTCTATCAACATGCAAAAATACTACATGGAGCACCTGTTAAGAATGACAAGATGTGATTTGCGATATGCCACACACGATCGTTTAAGACACGAGAGATTGCTCCAAAGAATAATAATAGGGCAAAGTCACACTTGTTTGCAGGCTAGTGCGTTATGTACCATACGACAATGCATTAAATAGAAATCGGCAATTACATTTTCATCATTATGTGCCAATACTATTAAATTTCTAAAGTCAATACATTTTTCTGAATTGCAAAGACAGTTTTCATTAGCGTTTTACAAGAACTCGATCAGTATCCCTACCTTCACGATATCAGACAGTAATATATGATAAATAGCTCGTTCCTCCGGATTCTTTTAATATATTTTCTATGTGCATCAGCACTAGGAACTTTTAGAAAGGCTGTCAAAGTCAAAAGGAAAGTGCATCGACGTATTGAAGGCACAGTGGCTAAAAGAACAGAGAGAGGTGAATGATGATGATAATAATGACAGTGCCCGCAAAATACTCTTCATTTCTATTCGCGACAACACTCACAGAATTCTGACTTGAATCCGGAAAATAGACGAATAGACAGTCACTCGTTCATTTTTCACTTCATGAGCTCATCTCACAGTGTAATTCTCTATGCTCACACAATGTTCCTAAGTATTTAAGTAAGTATTAGAAAATGAAAATAGTCCATTAGTCAAGTGGTTGGCTGGTTGGGCTGGTGCGCTACTTCATTTGCATTTGTTAATTCTCTCTCTCTCTCTCGACTATATTTATACATTGTGTGGAACGAATCATTCATGCATGATGTACATGTCTAGACTTCCAAAGCTGAGCTTATTGTTAGCTAATTTCTTTTTAACTCGAAACGCATTCTTTCTTTTATCGCTTTTTTGTGGTTGACTGTTTATGTACTCTGAAGATTAATTTACAATCTGCCTTCCAATTTGTTCACCAGCATATATTGCTATATTATTATTGTTTTACAAGCTTGTCGGCAATTTTACTACATTGTTGCTACACTCATATTACACGTACTCAAATAAATATTTACAACAGTTAAAAAGTTTGTAAGTGTATTACACGAGGTCTTGTTTATCCCTACCCACCTCTGCTACTACTCAGTTAAATATTACTGTTAGTTCTGCAACTGCGATCAGTAAGTGGCGCACAAACAGTTTCTATTTGTACACAGTCCGTACAGTGTGCTCTCTGTGTAAACATACAGACCAGTATTTGCACCCAGTATTGGCAAATTTCAGCAGCCTACAGTAGGTACAATATCTTTCTTACTATCTATATGGATGCTAACAGAGGAATGTATATAAACATCCTGTTTGCAGGTATTTCCTCGTTGAATGCTGCGGCAATAGGCAAAAATGTCCCTTTTCTGTTTGCTGTGTGTTGTGGTTGTCAATTAAAATCTCCGAAGACTTGCACAGAACAATCGCCTATCTGGTCATCTGAATGGCTTGAAGAAGATCTGGACGATAGTTGCCCTGCCATCCTGTCATCCAACTTAATCTCTCCATCTGCCTACCTTATTCAGTTGGAGAACCGGTCAACGGGCTACGAAACATGTTTTAACGAATTCAAATGCTACAGAGACGCCTGTGTGTGTGAGCACAGATTCTTCTTCGTAAGATTGTTGTAATTATCTTGATGGAAAACAAAAGTCTATCACTAGAAAATGTGTGCTACATGGTGCACCTGTGCAAATTGGCAATAATGTACTGTTGGCAGTTAACATGGTAAAAAGTGTCAGGGTATTTATGCGTGGATCCATTGAATTATAGTGTAGCTAGTAATATATGTGTGTGCTATAAATAGTATTGAGGTAGATCTGGTGCCCCTTGGCCATCACTTTTGCACAGACACAGAGGCTGAAAGAGATTCGAGAATAAAACAAGCACCTTACTTACTTACATCCATCAGCCGAGAGGAGAAGCTCATTCTTGTCTCGAGCAATTATATTTTGTCTGGCACGAATCGCTTTACAAACTCACTCGTACACATGTATGTATAGGAACACCATTAAGGGCTATTATTATCCACTCTGTGACCGTGTTTCACTGTCAATCCGACCATTCACTGCTTATTGTTAGTATTCCCATTATTTGCACTACAAAGATGCACAGAGCAGAGCTACTCGAAGAAGGTGCCCATTTCCTTTCCTCTGTGTGGTGTTACTCTGTTCTTGATACTCCCCATGTGTTTTTTCCCTATGCTCATAGTCAGTCACCACTTGATCCACTGCTGGACTCTCATCTCTCTCTGCATGAGTAATGGATGCACATGCATACGTTTTCTACACTTTTTAATAATGTGCACAGAGTATTGCACTGCACAGTTTGATCATTCAGCCAAAAATTAAGGTCAATCTTGAATAATGGAAATCCGGCACCCTACCCTCGACAGAGCACTCTCTGTGCAAAAATAATACCCACACTCTCGCCTTGCTCACTGGCTGACAAGCACACACAGTTAAATTATTTATCTTCTCATCCCATAAACGTCATACTCACTATTCATCTTCTAAATACATATGAATCTTAAGCCATGGCATCACTACATACTCCAAACCGCTGCCAGTAATAAAAACGGAAACTGCTCACCGAGAGTTTATTTAATGTAAAGTGGCTCGTCCTACACCACAAATAGCATTCTCATTCCACGTGAAAACATAAATTACACACAGGTACAATATGCCTATATACTACATATATAATCATATTCCTTCAATATTCAATAATATGAATACACGAATGTATGCAGTGGTAAGTGAGTACTAATTGCAACAAACAGCCATGTGCTATAAAAAGGTCGTAAGCACGGCTCTGTTATGGTGCAATGTCTCTCTCACTCTACAATGTATGTATTTAACGTGCATTTGCATATAGTAAAAGTACAAGTGGACAATGTACTATACAGAGGCTCACTGTAATCAGGGTAGGGCAAATCGCGTATTCATCTGTTTAACTCTTGTTGTGTAGTGTAGCAGAGAGTGGCTTACCATGCAGTAAATAATAGCGTTGGTGTGTATACGAAAAATTACTAGCTACAGAATAATGTATTGAAGACAGAGTGCAGTATTAAAATAAATAAATATGCAAGTAGTAGGGCCACGTAGTATAAGTAACTGCAATATGAATGATGACTGAAGAAAGTTGTAGTGTGAGGGAAATATATGGAGTCAAACAAATTATCCATTGACAATGAATTGAATGAGAACATTGCATTTCATTGCTGCTGCCGTTGCTATGTACATATTATATGTACATCTGTGGTGGTGGTGGTGATGGTGGTGGTAGCAACAGCTAAGCGTGTGGACAATCAGCCATTGAATTGAAAAGGAATAAAAATGTACTAAAATGAGTATTGTACATGAGTGAAGAGTCGTACTTCCTTTCTTTGTTCATTTCTCCACTGTTTTTTTCCTTGTACACACCTTTTAGTAATTATTAATACACAGTTTTAGCTTCGTATTGTAAATAACACTTGTGCAGTACCTGCTTCAAGTAAGAATGCTGATATCCGTACCTATGTATTTCCATGTAGACTGTAGATGTGTTATGTTACTGGTATGTACCTGAGATTTATGGTTTACATAAAGTAGTAACACTTATACGATTGCTGTTAATGCAGTTAAAAATATTCACACTGTCAATACTTTTTTAAATTTATGACTTCTTCACGTATTTACAGGATAAATATCAGGATAATTAGAGATAATATTTAAATTCATATAATGACGAATGCATTGCATTACCTCTAGTTTATGGGCTGATGATTGTTTTTTTTTATATCTGGATTGGCTCAACATACACATGTAATTTCAAAGAGTCTTCTTCAAAAACAGGTTATTGTGAGGGGAAAGAAATAAAACAACGAGACGTCATTTATTAGCTTTTACAAACAATTCACTTTCAGCTTTATTATCTGAGTTCTGGTAAAATTCAAATTCTTGTGATTTATAGCAAGTCAACAAATTGAATTCTCCAATTAATATTGATTCATTTTCATTAATAAATAATATACTAACTGGATTTGCTTTAAGAAATGCTTAATAATTTATTGTGTGAACAGATTAAATGCACATTTTCACCACGCCATCAAATCTCAACTATAAATTCTCATTTTCACAAATTTTATTGTAGCAGATTTTATGGAAGATACACGACAATGTGCAAACTAAGAATATTCAGGAAAAACCGTACTGCATGTAGGAAGAGAAATCCAGCTTGATATTATGAAAAGACACAAAGGTAACGAAACAAGTGAGATCAGAATAAGAATTAAAAAATGCCTAAAACTCAGAAAGCATGTTGTCGTGTATTTTTTCTAAAGTTAGAATGTTTTCCTTCCTGCTTACGTTCATCCAAGCTCCAATTGTTGTGCACGCCTTGTTGTTAATAAACAACTATCACTGAGCGAGCCACTTGACATGATACAGGGCTTGTTTTCTAATGAGCCGCGTCACGATATCAATACCACTACAAGAAAATAGAGTTAATTCATCCAACGTAAAATATACATGCAGATAAGTACTTACATTTTGGATACTATTTTAACTCATTGTGATACTAGCTGTTTAGCGTTAATGGGACTTACATCTCTAAAGTACAGATACCTATTTCTGTAAAAAAAAAAGGCAGCAGCAGCAGTGCTTTGAGCTAAATTAGACCGAATGAAAGTTAACAGACTGAGAGTATACGTGCTGAGTGTGCTGAGAGAGAGAGAATATTATTGAATCAGAAAATTCAATGTACTTGGAAAGGTAAACAAGAATAATAAATGGAGGAATGTCTCATCAGACCATCAGATATGCCAAGTAAATACTTATCGACTACTTTCTGGAAGTCGTGCCCAACTTTCCGATACAATTGATTGATAACTGCGTTTGATTGATGGAATGAAGACGCCACTAATTGTAAAGCTGTGGTCCAATTTCGTGTGGACTCTTAAAAGTTTACACTTTTGAACGGTCCTACTCGCTCGCAACCATTATAAGTAAAAGTCAATCTCTGTGTGAGTATTTGCATTGAGCCGTTTCAAAATGCATCATAATGGGAAATGCACAATGGACTTATATGCTTGTTAGTTTAGAATTCAATAGAAAAATTAAGATCTCATCTTAAGTCAGCCTGCATTGTGCTTAAAATTTAATCGTTTACGGTGCGTGCTTAATTTTCTCCTCACTAAATACATACGGGCTTATGAATAAAACACATCTGCATTTCATTCATCAGCTACAAAATATTTATCTTTAACTATCTTGCAAAATACATGAATATTCTCTCTCAGGCTAGTGAATACTAAATAACTAGCGATAGGCATCTCTCGAGTATACATTGAAATTATTGCTTGCTGTTCAAAGTAGTTAACATGTAACAAACAATCGTTTCGAATATAATTATAGGCTTAAAATTTCTCGAATTTTCACTAGCACACATAAATTTACTCTTACAAACTTTATTTAACATTTATGTATGCATTTACAAAAAAAATAATAATTTACTTTCAGTCATGCAATATGAATTTAATCTTACGCAGTTTGTCTATCAATACAATCTATTATAGAATCATACTTTCATAATAGCATAAGAATACAATATGTAAAATACTAGTTACTTACGTTTCAAAGTGTGTTATAATACATAATAAAAATACAAGAAAGAGAATAATAAATTAATAAATACTAAAATCTTCAATTGAGAATGTTAGATTAAAATTAACAGCCATTCTAAATTCTACTGAATGTATTGATAATGCATTTTAAAGAGTGACATTTGGTGTATTATGAGCGACAAAGAATTTCCCCACATCCTAATTCGTATTTTACACAGCAGAATGCTATTTTTATTTTAAATAAAACTTTTTCCATGTCTCAACTCAATGTATTTATGTATGATAGCGAAATCATATACAAAATCTATATTTCCATTGGATAGTCATCGTGTTCGCTAGAATGTAACGAAACGAAATGAAAGGGGACGACTTTAAGCGATTTGTTGTCTCTGAGCTTTGCTAATTTAGTAAAAGTGTACAGTTTAAATTCTCTATTAAAAACATGTGGCTGTTAGTTAGCAGAGAGAGAGGACAAAACTAGTAGCATGGGACAGTGAGCAATTTCCTACGCATTCCCACCATGACTGACTGTGACTACGCACTTGAGAACATCAAGAACTCTTTAAATGTGTAAATTATGCTTTGCGAGAGCACTCAATTGCTGTGGCCACTAAATATAATCGTAAAGGCAGAGTTATTTGTAGCATCACTCTCGATTTACACACACAATTACTTTACAAGCTATAAATACACACTGAGAGTACCGTCGTCCACGGTGGTTCATGTTTTCCAATTAATTGTGTCCCACAATACTAATAGTCTCGCTTTCATTTGGGACGCCACTGCTGTTGTGTGCAATGGAAATTATGATGTGCACAGCACCCCTGTTCATTCATGACCTGTCTGTTTCTACTATAACCACAAATGGCTCTTCTTCTTCTGGAGCCTTTTTTGTGCATACAGTAATTAAATACAAACAAGAAAGTTAATTAATAGAGATTGCACAGATTAGCAACTCTATTGTCATTGACTTAAATAAGTAACTTGTAGAAAATAAAAGTGCAATAAAAAGGAGGAAATTAAAATAAGTAGGAAAAAATTCTTCAAAGTTGATTTATGGGAAAAGTTGTTAACTTGTAGTTACCGTATTAATGAAAGGCGAGTAATTACTCTTTTTCTACACCTCAGCTCTATATAAATAACATTGACTCATTCACAACACTGTGTGCGTACAATTAGCAAACTTTAGTAAAACATTAAGTCTTGAGCACAGAGAGGCATTCAGCTGTGAGTCGTGTGCATTGATGTTCATCGTTATTATTGGTGTGATTAGGTTCCTTTTACTACTTACTCATTACATTCCCCCACTAATTGTATACATATCATGTATAATACCTACTTTGCTGTACTGCTACAGTTTCTAGCTACATTTCTGGCTACATTACTTTTACTACTACGTGATAATCAGTATTTGCTGTGAATAGGAACAGATCAAGTGATAAATCCAACAGCCACCACCTTCACGCTAAAATTCACGGTAAAGAGCAGCAGGAAAAAATAAGAAAAGTAATGGGGTAACGCAGTTCAAACTGCAACTCAACAACAGTATCAAAGTCGATGGTCATACAGGCACTTTGTTTCCCATCAACAACTCACACTTTAATCTGCACACGAGCATTCATAAACGTACACGACCCACAGACGCTTATTTATGTGTGATCTATTTAAAAACATTTGATTACATCATTTCTAGAATGCATATTCGACTGCCATGTTTCTGTACAAGCCTCTCTATCTATAAAAATAAACGAATAATGTCAATATTCTTTGTTTAGTTTGTTGCTCTTGTAATACGCTTTCGATTGCAATATAAATGTTGGCACAAAAAATCACACAGAAAAAGAAAGTGTCACAGAAACATTATTTTTTATTCTTGCCGAGTAACATGTAAATTTTTGTAATACTACATTATAGTCGCGTATAATATATGCAATTTATGGCTGGATGTCTTGTGTAAAAATATTATTCACATTTCACAGAATTCCTTAATTTGTTACATTTCGTAACGATTATATGTTTTGTGTATACAAGCAACAGCAGACTCAGCAACGAAGGCTGTGTGCTACAGCATTTGTCTTTATTGGTGGTCGAGATGTGAATACGTGTTTATACTTTTGATTA